>BDUI01018287.1:21091-32482 GCA_002335545.1 Apodemus speciosus
ATATTTTGTTATTAATTTATTAATTTATTTTTTACACTCCATATTTTATTCCCCCCTCCCCCATCCACCCTCTGACTGTTCCACATTCTGTACCACTTCTCCACACTCCTGTATCCATGTGAATTTACCCACCCCCACAACCCCTGACCTCAAAACTCCCTGGGGCCTCCAGTCTCTTGAGGGTTAGGTGCATCATCTCTGAATGAACACAGAACCAGCAGTCCTCTACTATATGTGTGCTGGGGGCCTCATATCAGCTGGTGAATACTGCCTGTTTGGAGATCCAATGTTTGAGAGATCTTGGGCGTCAAGATTAAATGAGACTGCTGGTCCTCCTACAGGATTGCCCTTCTCTTCAGCTTCTTTCAGCCTGCCCTAGTTCAACAATAGGGGTCAGCTGCTTCTGTCCATTGATTGGGTGCAAATATCTGCATCTGACTCTTTCAGCTGCTTGTTGGGTCTTCTGTAGTGCTGGCATGCTTGGTCCCGTTTTGTGAGTGCTCTATAGTCTCAGTAATAGTGTCAGGCCTTTGGGCCTCCCCTTGAGCTGGATCCCACTCTGGGCCTGTAACTGGACCTTCTTTTCCTCAGGCTCCTCTCCATTTCTATTCCTGTAATTCTTTCAGACAGGAATGATTATGGGTCAGAGTTGTGACTGTGGAATGGTCACTCTCTCCCTCATTTGAGTCTTCTTGCTGGAGGTGGACATTATATGCTCCCTTTCCCTAATATTGGGCATTTCATCTAAGGTCCTTCCCTTTGAGTCCTGAAAGTTTCTCACCTTCCAGTTCTCTGGTGCATTCTGGAGAGTCTCCCCAACCTCCTATCTCCTGAAGATGCCTGTTTCCATTCTTTCTGCTGTCTCTAAGGGCTTCAGTCCTCTTCCCTCACCCAAAACCAGATAATGTTTCCCTCTCCCCCATACCTTTCCCTCCCATGTCCACTTTCCCTCACAGATCCCTCCCTCCCCATTTGTGATTGCTTTGTTCTCCATCCCAAGTAGTATTAAGGTATCCTCACTTGGGCACTTTAACTTGTTGACCATTTTGAGTTCTGTGGACAATATATCATGTACTCTGTATTTTTTAACATCCACTTATTAGTGAGTACATAATGTGTTTCTCCTTTTAGGTCTGAGTTACCTCACTCTGGATGATAATTTCTGTTCCATTATTTTGCCTGCAAACTCAGGATGTCATCATTCTTAATAGCTGAGCAGTATTCCACTGTTTAAATGAACCACATTTTCTGTACCCATTCTTCTGTCATGGGACATCTGGGTTGTTTCCAGCTTCTGGCTATCACAAACAAGGCCGCTATGAACATACTGTAACATGTTCCTGAAGCATGATAGGCATCTTTTGGGTATACTCTGGGTCTTCAGGTAGACCTATTTCCAACTTTCTGAGGAACCACAAGACTGATTTCTAGAGTGGTTTTACYGGTTTGCAATCCCACCAGCAATGGAGGAGTGTTCTTAATCTGCATCCTCTCCAACATGTGTTGTCACCTGTGGTTGTTATCTWAGCCATTCTGATTGGTGTAAGGTAGTATCTCAGGGTCGTTTTGATTTGCATTTCTCTGATCACTAAGGATTTTTAAAATTTTTTTGGGTGCTTCTCAGGCATTCGAGATTCCTCAGTTGTGAATTCTCGGTTTACTTCTATATCCCATTTTTTTTGATTGGGTTGTTTGATTTTTTGGTGATTAGCTTCTTGAGTTCCTTATAAATTTTGGTTATTAGCCCTCTATCAGATATGGGGTTAGTGAAGAATTTTTTCCAATCTGTAGGTTGCCCATTTGTCTTATTGACTATGTCCTTTGCCTTACAGAAGCTTTTCACTTTCATGAGGTCCCACTTATCAAATCTTGGTCTTAGAGCATGAGCCACTGGAGTTCTGTTTAGGAAATGTACCCTTCTACAAAGCAATACTAATAAAAGCTGCATGATATTGGTACAGAAACAGACACATTGATCAATGGAATAGAATTGAAGACCCTGAAATAAAACAACTTATGGGCATTTGATCTTTGATAAAGAAGCCAAAAATATACAGTGGAAAAAGGAAAGCAACTTCAGTAAATGGTTCTGGTCTAACTGGCTGTCGGTTTGTAGAAAAATGAAGATAGACCTATATTTTTCACCTTGCACAAAGTTCAAGTCCTAGTGCATCATGGACCTCAACATAAAACCAGATAACCTGATATAGTTTTTTTAATTTCATATTTTAGGGGATTAAAGTCCAGATACCACATGAATCTTAGAAAAGACTATCAACTTAGGGCTTTTTATCATTGCTAAGAATGTGATAGACTATCATGACTTTTGCAGTAGGTCTAAATGCATTTTTTTCATTAAGTTATGGCTACAAGCTTATGGGTACCATGGAGTGTAATGTGGTGGTTTCAATAGATTTGGCTCCAATAGATTCATGTGTTTAAATGTTTGGCTATAGGGAATTATGCTACTAGGGGGTATAGCCTTATTGGTGGAGGTATGGCCTTGTTAGATGAAGTGTGTCAGCTTTTTGTCATATATATGCTCAAATTCTGTTCAATGTAAAACATATTGAGTCTCCTGAGTACCTTTGAATCAAGATATAGAATTCTCCTTCCCAAGTCCACTGTCTGCCTGCCATGATGATATTAGACTGAACCTCTGAGAATGCAAACTCCATTCAATGAACTATTTGTCTTTGTAAGAATTGCCTTGGTCATAACATCTCTTCACAGCAATCAAATCATAATACAGATAGCAACATGCATATATACACACATTTACATGGAAACACACAAATGTAGATCATAATGCTTCTCATTATGTAGATTTTGGTTTTAATGACTTTTGTCTTTGGTGAGTAAAAAGGCTAACTATAGAACTGAAGTTTAATTATTTTATTTTTCATTTTCTGCTGTCTGACTTCAACTTGGTATTATCTTCATAATCATGACCAGTAGTAGAAAATATCAAATGTTGGAAATGATAGGGTACACTCCAACTTTTTGTGGTGGTAGTAGAGTAACTATTTTCTTTTACACTTAAAAGATGTATAGCTGTAATAAAACAAGGTTAAGAAAAATTATATGACTGGAACCAGTTTGGAAGGTGTAGAGAGAAAAGAAATCCTTGCAACTTGATAAGAAAGGTAATTCTTAGACAGTGTCAATCTTTTAATATGACAGAGAATTCTATATTCCATGTATCTGAGCCAAACACAATTTTTCTTTGTCATATCTAGTGCTGGTATACTGTTTTCCTCCATAAAATGATCTTTTACTGATTTTTTTCTTAGCTATATTTTATTACATTAAAATCTATTTTTAAAAGGAAAATAATTTTATTTTCTGTCTAAGGTAGAACACAGTACTTCTAAGAAGAACAAAGCAAAATAGATTTTTATGAGTGTAGAAGGCAGGAGAATATAAAACAGGACAGAAACTTGAAAGGAGGCAAGAACACTAGTGAAGAACAAAGACAAAGTGAGAATAGGACAATGGAAGGGCTATAGAAAGACTTCTACCAACTATGTTAAATATTAGGAATACTTTTAAATAAATATCCCTTGTATAACCATTTAAAGCAGCTTATTGCAAGTTAGTGCTATTTTCTTTTTGTTACTAAAAATAGTTTAAAGTAGAAAATATAACCAAATCCTCATAGGACCCTCCCTTACCCATGCTGAGAATTTGGCTGGACTGATGTCAATGTACCTGAGTGGCTATTGGCAATTGTACTCTGATGGAGGAAGATTCAGTTTTCTTCAGGGGTGTGGCCTTTGGGGAGTAAAACTGTTCCAATATATGGTCCTACAGTCATTCACATCTATACTGCTTTAAGATGATTAAATTACTATTGTTAAAAATTTTTAAACAAAAGAAACCATATGATGTTAAGAGGGAAAAATAGTGGTGGTGTCACAATGAAGGTATATGTGGAAATGGAATGTGGCACAGATTTGATCAAAACAGATTATAACCATGTATAAAATTCTTACATATTAAAAAATATAATTCTTCCATATATTATGTTTTGACCAATTTCCCATCTGTCTTCTCCTCCCAGTACATCCACAACACTTCCCCTCTTTGCTAACTCTATTATTCCTCAATTTCTCTTGAGAAAGAAGCAAGAATCTCAAGGGCTACTACCAATCACAGCATATCAAGTTGCAATAAGTCTAGGCACATCCCCTTACATTAAGGCTAAATGATGGAACCCAGTAGGAAGAAAATAATACCACAAGCACACATAGGAGTCATAGATAGCCCCTAATCCCACTGTTAGGAGCCCCACAAATATGCCAATATACATGTCTGTAACATATGCAGGGGACTAAAGTTAGTACATTCAGCTTCTGATATTGCTATTTCAGTCTTTGTGAGCTCCTATGTGCCCCAGATTGTTGATTCTGTAAGTTTTCTTATACATCCTTGACTCCTCTGGCTCTTAAAATCTTTCCTTCTCTTCATTCAAAAGATTCCATGGACTCTGCCTAGCGTTTGGCTGTGGATCTTTGCATCTGTTTCCACCAGTTGCTGGATGAAGCCTCTCTGTTGGTGATTATGCTAGGCTCCAGAACCAGAGCCTAGATATCAAAGAGAATACATGCCTTTGAAATGTCTGTAGAAATTGTAATGAGCTACAGAAAGAGGAGAAAAAATGGGGGCTGTAATATGTATTTAAAATTGTTTTGCAGGTAGTTACAAAGAGTGAAATTCAAATATTCCAGAAATGGAAGCCATATATTGTATATGTTTGTGTATACATTTGTGTTCTAACCCATTAGCTATATAATCTGCTACAATTCCCCCTGTCACCCAAAACTCCTATTCAATTTATAAGCACAGGTAATTATTCATTGTAAAACTTCATTAGAACAAGGATGAAGATCAACTATCAACAAATTGAACATCATAAAAGTAAATTGTTACAGCACAGTGAAGACCACCACGAACCAATTGAACATTCAGCCCACAAAATGGGGAAAATAGTTTTCCACATATACATCTGACAGTGAATTCCAGTGTAGAATATTCAAAGAACTCAATTTTCTAAATATAAATAAATCAACCAATTTAAAAGTACAGTGAGGGGAGGGCAATGAATTTCAGAAGAGAATTTTAAAAGAAAAAATAGAGATTGTTAAGAAATACACATTAGGCCCTCCRGTTTCACTCTCTGGCTTGAGTGCATCCTCTGTCACAGTGTGCCATACCCAAGTGGCACAGGGAGGCAGCTTAACCACCCAGGAGTGTGGAGGGGCCTGCTTGCACAGGTAGAACCACCCTCGCCTGAGGATCACACCCAGCGGGAACTCTCTAGTGGAAGCACTCCAGTTTCCTTCTCCTGTTTGGGACCAATCTTTACCAACAAATACCATATGCAAGTGACCCACAGAGGTGGATAACCACTCAGAAGTACAGAGAGGCCAGGCAGCACAGGTAGGACAACACCTGCTGCTTAGTGGGAACAGCCAGAAACCCTGAGGACACAAGAGCATAGGAATAGCCTGGSACAGGAGTCTTCTGAATACCACCTACACCCAGAGTTAGTCAGAGCCACAGAGTTACATGTGCAAATACAACCACAAGGGAGCAGGTCTCACAGGAGTACCTACAAACCCATGTACACAGAGAGAACATGTCTCCCAGGAGCACAGATACAGACACTTGCATGACGGATAAGCCACAGGCAGAGACAGCAACACCAACTAACACCAGAGATAACAAAGTGGCAAAGGGCAAACACAAGAATGACACCAACAGAAAGCAAGGCAACGTGGCACCATCTGAACCAAGTTCTCCAACAATAGCAAGTACTGGATACCCTGACACACCAGAAAAGTAAGACCTAGATTTAAAATAACATCTCATGATGCTGATAGAGGACTTCAAGAATTACATAAATAACTCCCTTAAAGAATTACAGGAGAACATAAGTCAACATGTAGAAGCCCTTAAAAAGGAAAACAAAAATCACTTAAAGAAATACAGGAGAACATTGGTCAAGAGATAGAAACACATAAAGAGGAAACACAAAAATCACTTAAATAAATACCAGAGAAGATGGGTCAAAAAGCAGAAGTCCTGAAAGAGGAAACACAAAATTCCCTTAAAGAATTACAGGGATACAAACAGAAAAAAGTGAATGAACTGAACAAGACTATCCAGGATCTAATAACAGAAGTAGAAACAAGTAAGAAATTACAAAGGGAGACAACTTTGGAGATAGAAAATCTTGAAAGAAATCAGGAGTCATAGATGCAAACATTAACAAGAGAATACATGAGATAGAAGAAAGYATCACAGGTGCTGAAGTTACCATAGAAAGCAACGACTCAACAGTCAAATAAAATGCAAATTACAAAAAGCTTGTAAGCCAAAACATCCAGGAAATCAAGGACAAAATGAAAAGACCAACCCTAAGGAATATAGGTATAGAAGAAAGTGAGATTTACAGCTTAAAGGGCCAGTAAATATCTTCAACAAAATTATAGAAGAAAACTTCCCTAACCTAAAGAGAGAGATGCCCATGAACATAAAAGAAGCCTAGAGAACTCCAAACAGACTGGACTAGAACAGAAATACCTCCTGTCACATAATAATCAAAACATCAAATGTACTAAACAAAGAAAGAATATTGAAAACAGTAAGGGAAAAAGGGCAAGTAACATATAAAGGAAGACCTATCAGAATTACCAGAGACTTCTCACCAGAGACCATGAAAGTTAGCAGATCCAGAGCAGATCTCATACAGACTCTAAGAGAACACAAGTGCCAGCCCAGACTACTATACCCAGCAAAACTCTCAAACACCATAGATGGAGAAACCAAAATATTCCATGATAAAGCCAAATTTACACAGTATCGTTCCACAAATCCATCCATACAAAGGATACTAGATTTAAAAATGCCATTATAAGGAGGGCAACTACATCCTAGAAAAATCAAGAAAGTGATCTTCTTTCATCAAACCCAAATGAAGACAACCACTCAAACATAAAAATAACAAAATATAACAGGAAGCAACAATCACTATTCCTTAATATCTCTTAACATCAAGGGGCTCAATTCCCCAATTAAAGACACAGACTAATAGACTGGATACTTAAACAGGACCCAGAATTTTGCTGCATATAGGAAAAGCACCTCAGTGTCAAAGACAAACACTACCTCAGAGTAAAAGGCTGGAAAACAATTTTCCAAGCAAATGGTCCCAGGAAACATGGTGGAGTAGCCATCCTAATATCAGATAAATTTGACTTTCAACTTAAAGTCATCAAAAAAGATGTGGAAGAACACTTGATACTCATCAAAGGAAAAATCCACCAAGAAGAATTCTCAATACTGAACATCTATACTCCAAATGCAAGGGCACCCTCATTTGTAAAAGAAACCTTACTAAAGCTCGAAGCACACATTGTACCTTACAAAATAATTGTGGGTAACTTCAACAACCCACTCTCCTCAATGGACCATTCAGGGAAACACAAACTAAACAGAGACACAATGAAACTAATTGAAATTTTGGACCAAATGGATTTAACAGATATATGTATAAAGAGCATTTCATCCTAAATCAAAAGAATAAACCTTCTCAGCACCTCATGGTACCTTCTCCAAAATCGACCATTTAATTGGTCACAAAACAGACCTCAACAGATAAGAAGATCGAACTAATCCCATGCCTCTTATCAAATCACTGTGGAATAAGGGTGGTCTTCAATAGCAGCAAAATAAATAAATAAACAGAAAGCACACGTGGAAGCTGAAGAATGCTCTACTCAATGATAACTTGGTAAAGGAAGAAATAAGGAAAGAATTCAAAGACATTTTTAGAATTTAATGAAAATAAAGACACAACATATCCAAACTTATGGAATATAATGAAAGCAGTGCTAAGAGGAAAACTCATATCCCTGAGTGCCTCAAAAAAGAAATTGGAGAAAGTATACACAAGCAGCTTAACAGCACACCTGAAAGTTCTAGAACAGAAGGAAGCTGATACACCCAAGAGGAGTAGAAGGCAGGATATCATCAAACTCAGGGCTGAAAACAACTAAGTAGAAACAAACAAACAAAAAAAAACATACAAAGGATCAACAAAACCAGAAGCTAGTTCTTTGAGAAAATCATCAAGATAAATGCTTAGCCAGAATAACCAGAGGGCACAGACACAGTATCCAAATTTACAAACTCAGAAATGAAAAAGAAAATATAACAACAGAAACTGAGGAAATTAAAAAATCATCAGATCCTAATATACAAAACCCTATACTCAACACAGCTGGAAAATCTAGATGAAATGGACAGTTTCCTAGACAGATAACAAATACCAAAATTAAATCAGGATCAAATAGACCAACTAAAGAGTCCCATAACCCTTAAGAAATAGAAGCAGTATTTGAATATCCCCCAACCATAAAAAGCACAGGACCAGATGGTTTTAGTGCAGAATTTTAACAGACCTTCAAAGAGGACCTAACACCAATACTCTACAAATTATTCCACAAAATAGAAATAGAAGGAACATTACCCAAATAGTTCTATGAAGCCACAATTACGGTGGTACCAAAACCATACAAAGATCCAACAAAGAAAGAAAACTTCAAACAAACTTCCCTTATGAATATTGATGCAAAAATCCTCAATAAAAGCCTTGCCAACTCAATCAAAAAACACATCAAAATGATCATTCACAATGATCAAGTAGTTTTCATCCCAGGGATGCAGGGATGTTTCAAAATACAGAAATCCATCAATGTAATCCACTACATAAACACACTGAAAGAAAACACATCATCATTTCCTCAGATGCTGAAATAGCGTTTGACAATATTCAGCATTCCTTCACACTAAAAATCTTAGAAAGATCATGAATTCAAAGCCCATATCTAAACATAGTAAAAGCAATATACATCAAACCAATAGCCAATATCAAACCAAATGGAGAGAAACTTGAAGCAATGCTACTAAAATCAGGGACTAGACAAGGCTGCCCCCTCTCTCAATATCTATTCCATATAGTACTTAAAGTTCTAGCTAGAGCAATTAGACAACCAAAGTAGGTCAAGAGGATACAAATTAGAAACGAAGAAGTCAAATTATCACTATTTGCAGATGATATGATAGTATACTTAAGTGACCAAAAAAACTCCACCAGAGAATTCCTACAGCTGATAAACAACTTCAGCAAACTGGCTGGATACAAAATTAACTCAAACAAATCAGTAGCCTTCCTATTCTCAAAGGATAAACAGGCTGAGAATGAAATTATGGAAATGATACCCTTCAAAATAGTCACAAATAATATAAAGTATCTTGGTGTGACTCTAACCAAACAAGTGAAAGATCTTCAAGTCTCTGAAGAAATAATTTGAAGAAGACCTCAGAAGATGGAAATGTCTCCCATGACATTATTGGCAAGATTAATATCGTAAAAATGGCTATCTTACCAAAAGCAATATGCAGATTCAATGCATTCCCCATCAAAATCCCAACTCAATTCTTCATAGAGTTAGAAAGAGTATTCCTCAAATTCATCTGGAATAACAAAATACCCAGGACAGATAAAACTATTCTCAACAATAAAAGAACATCTGGGGCAATCAATATCCAGGACCTCAAGCAGTACTACAGAAAAATAGTCTTAAAAACTGCATGGTGTTGGTACAGTGACAGACAGGTAGATCAATGGAATAGAATTGAAGACCCAGAAATGAATCCACACACCTATAATCACTTGATCTTTGGCAAAGGTGCCAAAACTATCTAGTGGAAAAAAGATAGCCTTTTCAACAAAGGTACTGGTTCAACTGAAGKTCTGCATGCAGAAGAGTGCAGATCAATCCATTCTTATCTCCTTGTACTAAGCTCAAGTCCAAGAGGATCAAGGACCTCCAGGTAAAACCAGACACACTGAAACTAATGGAAAAGAAACTGCAGAAGAGCCTTGAACACAGAATCACAGGGATAAATTTCCACATTAGAACACCAATAGACTATATCCTAAGATCAAGAATTGACAAATTGGACCTTATAAAATTACAATGTTTCTGCAAGGCAAAGGACAATGTCAATAAGACAAAATGGCAACCAACAAATTGGGAAAACATGCTTATCCACCCTACATTCAATATAGGGCTAATATCTAATATATACAAATACCTCAAAAGTTAGACTCTAGAGAACCAATTAACCCTATTAAAAATGGGGTACAGAGCTATACAAAGAATTTTCACCTGAGGAATATCGAATGGCTAAGAAGCACCTAAAGAAATGTTCAACATCATTAGTCATCAGGGAAATGGAAATCAAAACAACCCTTTGATTTCACCTCACACTGGTCAGAATGGCTAACATAAATATCTCAGGGGACAGCAGGTACTGGAGAGGATGTGGAAAAAAGAGGAACACTCCTCCACTGCTGGTGGGATTGCAAGCTGATACAACCACTCTGGAAATCAGTTTGGTGGTTCCTCAGAAAACTGGGCATAATACTAAGGGAGGTCCCTTCTATTCCACTCCTGGGCATGTATCCAGAGGATTCTCCAGCATGTAATAAGGGCCCATGCTCTACTATGTTCATTGCAGCCCTATTTATAATAATGAATATGATATAATAGTAGCTGGAAAGAACCCAGATATCCCTCAGAGGAGGAATGGATATAGAAAACGTGGTATAAATACACAATGGAGTACTATTCAGCCATTAAAAAACAATGAATTCTTGAAATTCTCAGGCAGATAGATGGAAGTAGAAAATATCACTGAGTGAAGTAACCCAATTACAAAAGAACACACATGGTATGCACTCACTGATAAGTGGATATTAGCCCAGAAGCTTTGAATACCCAAGACACATTTTGCATATCAAATGATGCCCAAGAAGGAGGAAGAACAAAGTATGGATACTCTAGTTCTTTGTAGAAAGGGGAGCAAAGTACCCACAGAAGGCGATATGGAGGCAAAGGGTAGAGCAGAATCTGAGGGAAAGACCACACTGAGTCTACCCTACCCAGGGATCCATTCCATATACAGTTACAAACCCAGACACTGTTATTGATGCCCACAAGTGCTGGCTGACCAGAGCCAGATATTGCTGTCACATGGGAGGTTCTCCTAGTGCATGAGAAATACAGTGGGGGCTACTCTCAGGCGGCCATTGAACTGAGTACAGGGTCCCCAGTGGAGGAGCTAGAGAAAGGACCCTAGCAGCTGAAGAGGTTTTCAGCGCCATAGGAGGAACAACAATATGAGTCATCCAGTACTCCCAAAGCTCCCAGGGACAAAACCATCAACTAAAAATTACACATGGAGCCGGGCGTGGTGGCGCACGCCTGTAATCCCAGCACTTGGGAGGCAGAGGCAGGCGGATTTCTGAGTTCGAGG
>BDUI01018298.1:11262-21292 GCA_002335545.1 Apodemus speciosus
TATATAATTATGATTTGTATAACACTGGCTATTTTATTCATGTATCTGCTCTTGATTCACTTCTGGTCTAGAGCAAATGAAAAACCTTAATGTAAAACAACAACAACAACAAAACCCCCAAAATTAAGAAGATAACAGGGATACAAATTGGAAAGGAATCACTTAAAGAATTACTAGACACAGCTAACATGATAGTATGCATAAGGTACCCCCTAAATTCTACTACAGAAGTTCTAAACTGATGAATACCTTCAGCAAGTGGATAGAAAATTAGATTAAAAAAATCACAATTCCTCTTTTTATACAAATGATAAATGCTCTGTGGAAGAAATTAAGGATACAACACCCTTCTCAAAAGCCACAAATAATATAAAATATCTTGGTGTAATGCCAACCAAGCAAGTAAAAGACCAATATGACAGGAACTTCAAGTCTTTGAAGAAATAAATTGAAGAAGATATCAGAAGATGGAAATATATCCCACACTCATGGAAATGTAGGATTAACAGCAAAAAATACTTATCTTACTAAAAGCAACCTACAGATTCAATGCAATTCCCATCCAACCCAATTCTTAATAAACTTTGAAAGAAAAATTCTCCACTTCTCAACTTCTCAACTCCATATGGAAAAACAAAATTACCTGGATAGAAAAAACCTTACTGAATAATGAAAGAACTTTTAGAGGTATCACCATCCATGACTTCAAGCTGTGCTACAGAGAAATAGTAATAAAATCTGMATAAAACTAGATACACTAAATCTATTAAACCAGAAATTGGGTAATAGCCATGAACTCATTGGTCCAGGGGACCTCTTTTAAAACAAAAGACAAGACAGGAAAAACAGTAGCAWACCKATTGGGAAGGTATCTTCACCAACYCTAATCTGATATAAGGTGAATATCCAAAATATATAAAGAACTTAAGAAGTTAGGCACTATCAACCCAAATATCCCAATTAAAAATATGATAGAGAGCTAAAMAGAGAAGACTCAATGAGGAATCTTGAATGACTGMGAAGCACTTAAAAGAAATGTTCAACATCCTTAGTGAGCAGGGAAATGAAAATCAAAATGWTCCAAAGATTCCATATTAYACCRATCAGAATGTCTAAGATAAAAAAYTCAAGTGACAGYAYATGTGTGCAAGGATGATTARAGTGCACATTTGTMCAAACACTTTGWAAGTCACTTTGGTYTTTGAGAAAACTGGGAATAGTTCTACATTGAGATCCATCAGTAGCACTCCTGGGYACATACCTAAAAGATGCCCCACCATACCATTGGGACTCTTGCTCAAAGCAATTTTATTTGTAATAGCCAGAAACAACCTAGATGTCCCTCAACTGAAGAATGGATTAAAAAAAATATGTTCATTTACACAATGAAACACTTTTGGCTATTAAAAATAATGAAATTTATAGGCAAATGGATGGAACTACAAAATGTCATGCTGAGTGAGGTAGCCCAGACCCAAAAGGATATGTCTGGTACGTATTCATGTGGATATTAGCTATAAAGTACAGAATAACAATGCTACAATCCACAGATCCAAGGAAGCCTAATAACATGGATCATCCAAGGGATGATGCTTAAATCTTTCTMAGATGTGATGAATACATATCAGAGGTGGTTTAAAGGAGAGAACTTGGTGGTAGAGGAAACAGGGAAGGGAACAGGGCAGGGGGGTCATGTGTAGGGAGAGCAGGGGAGGGAGGATAGAAATTGGTGGTGGACAGGGGGTGGTGACATCTATAGAACATGCCAGAGACCTGGGGCAGGGGGATGCCCCAGGGTTTATGGGAGTGGGGGGTGACTGTAGATGAGACTCCTAACAGTTGCGTATATGGTACCTGATGTAGCCAATTCCTATAGCTAAGCAGGACTCCCAATGGAGGGTTAAGGGAAATAACCCATAACTGTCTTCCACCCAGCAGCCAATGGAAACARATGCAGATCATAGATTTAACATTACATGGAGCTCCAGGAGCCTTGTGGAAGAAYTGGCAAGAATGATTGAAAGACTTGACGAGTATATGGATTCCACAGGAAGACGAACAGAGTTAACCTTGACCATTGTGGGCTCCCAGAGACTGAACCACCAATCAGGTGTCAGGGTGGGGTCATGGCCAGGGGTTTTCCCCCTTCTTAGTGCAATGGGGTGGGGGCAATGTGTGAGAAGGGACTGGGAAGAGGGGGTGGAAATTGGGATGTAAAATGAATGAATAAATTAATTAAATTAATTAAAAAAAGAACAAGTCCTCTGATCCTTTCCAATAACATCCCCTTAGTCATGAGGTACACAGACCATCACTCCAGCACAAGTGCCTATTTTTCTCAGCCCCAAATTAAATTGATTTCATAAGATTTTGCAAGCTGTATTGTCATCTGCATGTAAATCACAACCCTATTTTTATCTTCCACCTGCATTAAAATGCTGGCTTAAATGAAAGGAGAAAATTCAGGTTTCTTTTAGATGTAGTCCTGTGACTCACCGTGTGGAGAATGACCCAGTAAAATCTAGGTATCTCATAAAACTAAGTTAATCCTTCAGGTTTTTTTCATACAAAAGCCAGAGGAATCAAAACACATTTTTTTCTTTAATAGTTTCAGCACAGAATTTCTTTAAATATTTAAATCTACATTAATAGCTTAGATTAGAATATTTCTTTATGTATATTCTCTTATAAAGAAACATGGTGACTTGCACTTCATACAATTCAAAAACCTTATAGCACCAATTTGTCATGGGTATCATTTAGGGCCATGTACAGCTCATAGATACACAAACATAAAAGATACRAAGGCATGAAAATAAATCATTTGCATAAATTCCAGTAGTAAGGCCCACCAATTCTTTCTAATATGCTTTCTATTTGATATGTAACAGCTGAAGAAGGTTTATCTTCTGCTTGGGAAAATTTAGCAATGATGAGATAGTAATTCAGTGAGTGTTAGAGTACCTATACTAAAGTTCTTGGTTGGAAATGCAACAGAAACATAAGGGAAAGAAGGCAGGTAATAAAGAGGAAAACTAGGGGCATGGTTGAAAGAGTAGAAAATAAACATTTAAATGGAAGTGGCTTGATGTGAAAATAAAAAGAACAATAAAATTAGTCATTTTTTGCTTAAAAATGGCTTGCTCTTCATTGTCTCCAGTGAGTGGGTACAAAACAGCCAATATTCAATATAAAGCGAAGTGCATGGACTTTAATTACATAGGAAGCTAGGCTTAAACTTGTGTTGTAATTTGTAGGATGTATAATTTTAATGAAACTACTTAATTTCTTTGAAGTTTACATGCTTCTCATCCTATAGAGTTTGAAATACTAATGATGTTCTACGAAGACTGGAAAAAGAGTATGAAGTGATAATATTTGTGAAATTTTCAATATAAGGCTCTAAAGGTTAATTGCTAATTTCTCCTTCCTCCCTGAAGAGAATAGTATAACAAGTTCCTCTGAACAGCCTGTGGAATCATCTCTAAGTTTTCCTGTGCAGAGTGTCAGGCATCACAAGCCATGGGGTGTCTGGAAATTTTTGCCATCTTCACACAGCATTGTCTTCACCTCTTAAAGATCCTCTGTCATTTGRAACCACTGAGACTGCTAAGATYATAACCCATGTTAAAGTATAAGGAGTCATGAGGGCATTGATTGCCACAATAAGTGCTCAAAACAACAGGTCCTTCATTACTATAAATAAATTAAGCATGAGTTGCTACAGAATACATTATTTTTTATTTTCAAATTCAAGATAGAATTGTGAAAGWCACTGAAGTTAGTAGTAGGTACCGAATTAAAATGTGCCTTTCCATGCGTATTTCAAAACTAAAAGACCTTATGTCTCATAGTTACCACTTTATTAACTGTGTTCTGTGCCTTCTCCCTGTTCCTCCTTCAGCTGTTAAAGACCACAGATCCTGCAGACAAACGGATAAGGGAGCATCTTAGCTTCCCAACCAAGTCACTTAATACGGTGCCTTTATATCTATAAGACATGAGGTTGAAAATATGCCATGGAGCTGTTATGAAAATTAAATAAATCGTTCCAGGCTAACAATACTCAGAACAAATTAAGTATTATGTAAGTGGCAATGCTTATTTCCTGTACTGGGTGATGTCATTAATTATAAGATGCCCACCTTAGTCCTCTGAGGTAAGACTACTTATTATAATTTTGGAAGCACACAGCTGGAGAANTTTACATGCTTCTCATCCTATAGAGTTTGAAATACTAATGATGTTCTACGAAGACTGGAAAAAGAGTATGAAGTGATAATATTTGTGAAATTTTCAATATAAGGCTCTAAAGGTTAATTGCTAATTTCTCCTTCCTCCCTGAAGAGAATAGTATAACAAGTTCCTCTGAACAGCCTGTGGAATCATCTCTAAGTTTTCCTGTGCAGAGTGTCAGGCATCACAAGCCATGGGGTGTCTGGAAATTTTTGCCATCTTCACACAGCATTGTCTTCACCTCTTAAAGATCCTCTGTCATTTGRAACCACTGAGACTGCTAAGATYATAACCCATGTTAAAGTATAAGGAGTCATGAGGGCATTGATTGCCACAATAAGTGC
Source organism: Apodemus speciosus (assembly GCA_002335545.1). Taxonomy (NCBI): domain Eukaryota; kingdom Metazoa; phylum Chordata; class Mammalia; order Rodentia; family Muridae; genus Apodemus; species Apodemus speciosus. The sequence continues at coordinate 15,843 of BDUI01018298.1, forward strand.
TCAAAACAACAGGTCCTTCATTACTATAAATAAATTAAGCATGAGTTGCTACAGAATACATTATTTTTTATTTTCAAATTCAAGATAGAATTGTGAAAGWCACTGAAGTTAGTAGTAGGTACCGAATTAAAATGTGCCTTTCCATGCGTATTTCAAAACTAAAAGACCTTATGTCTCATAGTTACCACTTTATTAACTGTGTTCTGTGCCTTCTCCCTGTTCCTCCTTCAGCTGTTAAAGACCACAGATCCTGCAGACAAACGGATAAGGGAGCATCTTAGCTTCCCAACCAAGTCACTTAATACGGTGCCTTTATATCTATAAGACATGAGGTTGAAAATATGCCATGGAGCTGTTATGAAAATTAAATAAATCGTTCCAGGCTAACAATACTCAGAACAAATTAAGTATTATGTAAGTGGCAATGCTTATTTCCTGTACTGGGTGATGTCATTAATTATAAGATGCCCACCTTAGTCCTCTGAGGTAAGACTACTTATTATAATTTTGGAAGCACACAGCTGGAGAACCTTAGTTTTATTTCTAAAACTAGACAAGTAGCAAAACACAGCTCTGAGCCTCATCCCGCCTTCATCTCTCTGTATTTTAAAATTCATTCTAAATCCTAAATATTTTTGTATTTTGTACTTTTCTTCTTTAGTATCTCTACATAGTTAACCCAATAAAATAAAGTTTTATCAGAAATATATAATAAACTGTCTATTAATGCATATTCCTTACATTAATTCTAATTGTTTTTTAATTATAATAAATGCTGTGGTATGGATAGATCTTTTCTTCACAAAATTGGGTAATAAAGACTTGCTTTTTTTACACTTTACTCTTATTGTAAGTTCACAGACTCTTACAAAGTGGAGCCTACTAAGTGGAAATTAGATTATGTCCTTGAAAGGGATATTGAAAATCCAGAACCTCTTCCATGAACCTCAGAACTCATTTAACAATGATGTGTTACAGTGGACGTACTGACTATGTTATAAAATCTCTGAAATTATGAGCCAAAGTTAAGCTTTCCTCTTGTGAAATGACTTAAGTTATCTCAGGTATTGGCCAAAACATGAAGGCTAGCACATGAAATCTCTAACTTGCACATCTAAATGGAGATGATTTTAAGTATCTGTCCTACTCAGAAGGCTGCTGTCATCAAATTCACTTGAAGACCACTGCTTTCTTCATTATTGAGTAACTGTACTCATAAATATAAATGTAGAAGACTAAGGGACCTGCATGAACATTATCAAGCCAGCATTGACTCATTCGTACTCTCCAGTCTTCTGGGATTATGTTGAGCAAGTTCACCTGTAATTTCACCTGCAATGACTTGTAATGATTTTGGCATGGTTAATGAAACACAACTGCAGTGCCATTGTGATGCATATACAGCAAAGGCCAATGCTTTTGCTTTATAGTGCATTCTTACAAACTTAAATTTTAGAGTTTTTCATGTGTCATATAATATTTTCATTTACAAATTTTGATCTCTCCATTTGTCGGTCAAGAAAAGAAATTTGTGTGGAGGCTGGAGAGTTCCCTCAGTGGTTCTAAGTGCTTGCTCTATAATAAAAACCTGAATTTGAAACCCAGTACCCATTTAACAAGTCGAGTTTCCCACTTACTTGCAATGCCAGGTGCACAGCATTAGAAACTCTCTTTTCACCTTTACATCTGCATGAGCACTTATATCACCCCCTTCTCTCTCTCTCTCTCTCTCTCTCTCTCTCTCTCTCTCTCTCTCTCTCTCTTTCACACACACACACAAATATATATATATACACACTCTTCTCCTAAATGTATGTATATATATGTATATATATACATATATATATATGCTGTTATGAAGGTCTATAATATCTTTGCATAGACTGTGAGTCATGGGAAGTCTGTAGATTTATCTACCTGACCTAGTGACTTGTTTATATTCATAGTTAATTTTGGGTAATAAATACATTTCAAACAGCATACYATTATAATGTTGGTAATTTATCTTGTGCTGCTCAAGGATAATTTTCCATCGAACTAACATTACATTACTTTTATTTAGGGTATATGTTGTTTATTTTCAGATTTTTAGATAATATGGTATAGGAATTTAGGATTTCCACAGCAATATTTGTTAAAAACTCTGGATATGACATATACAAAATTTAGCAATGATGGTTTCATCTTCTCTTTCAAAATACTGCCTTTTTGTTGGTGTGTTATCAATCATATTATGCTTTCTTTAGCTCCAAGACTTCATTTACTTGAAAATAAGTAAATATTGAATGACCAAATATGAGAATGAGGTAATGCTGTAAGAGGCTTGACAAATGTATGAGTAATAATTTGGTAACTTATATTTGTCTCTACTCAGTAGATAAGCACTATATTAAAACGATAAAAATTGAATCAYTTTGCTACTTAGTCTACTTATTTTCCCTTGGAATGGAAGAATAAAGTATCAAAAATTCTACGGTTTCTTAAGCCAGTAACAGCCCTGGCATGCTCTCTGACTCTATTTCATATATGGGAAGGCAGAACTTTCTGTTTTCTTTTCACAAAAGAAAAAAAAAACATTGCTCTCTTTTGATAAACCAGGATTGTACACATGGAGTCAACTTATCTCAGGCCTCTCTCCAACATGGGATGAGGCAAAGGGGACTCAACATTTATGAGAAAACTGGAGTCTGAAGTGTCCAGAGATTTGGAGTCTGACCCCAAGGCCTTGAATTGCGATTCACAGTAAACAGTAAGCAGTTCAGGATGCAGGATGTGTGCATAATGTATTCCACTCAGCTCACTGCCAGAAGTGAATTGTTGCATTGTGTGCAAGTCAAAGCATCCAGGAGGGATTCAGGGATGGAATGTGGGGAGGGCATCACAGTAGTCCATTTAGGGCACCAGAAAATCAACACAGACTGTATTACAAGGCCAGGTAGCTAAATCTCATGCTGAAACACTACTGAAAATATAACGCCTCCTTGTGATCTCTTACTTTATTTATAAACAATAAAGCTTTTAGTCAAAAAGAAAGAAAGAAAGAAAATTCTCTCAATTAAATAAATGCAGGAGAGGGAGAATGAAAAAGCTGAGGTTGGTGTTTGATGGAATATCCAATTGCCATGATGTTCTGAAATAAACCGTAGGGAAAGAATTGAATAAGAAACCAACTGCATTATATATAATACCTTGGACATATTTTTGTGTTTTATACTATTTACTTTAATGTGTGAAAAAGTAATGTTACATTGGTAAATAAAAGGGTATGTATTATTTATGCTTTTACAATAACTTGCAGAAAATGTATTCTAATATAAAGGAAAAGTATCTCCCAGAACACAATGTTATAGAGAGGTTATAGGGAAGAGATGTAGAAGGACTTCTTTCACCATTTCATGGGATATTGTAGGTGTGTGTAAGATATGTGGTAATCCTGTTCAAATATCAAGCAATAACTGAGCATATCAAGTTGTTAATTGTATGATCTGAACTCCAGTAAATTATAACTCCATTATGAAAATGTAGATTTTTAAAATAGTGACTGGCTGTGTTTAGTATGAATACCATAATATTGCAAAGTTCTTACATTTTTACACTGCTCATGGAGGCCACTAGCCTAAAACCTAACTAGTAAATTATTTTTAAATGAAAGATATGTGGAATTTTTCAAATTTATTTTATCCTTTATGTGTCTACATGTGCATCCTTGTATGGGTTTGGTCATGTAATTGCAGATGTCACAGAGACCAGAGGTGTTGCATCATCAGTGCTGGGATTACAGGAGCCTATGGGCTTCCCAGTGCATTCTGGGACCTGGAACACATATTTTCCAGAACAGAATATGATCTTAACGGTTGAGATTCCTTTCTAGCTTAYGATAATAAAATTCTTGATATGATTCTTTCCCAAAAAATAATGAGCTACATAAGTARCAGATAATCTTTCATGAGCTGTTAATTAAATAAAAAGATATTATGAAATCTATTTGAATGGTGCACTAATTTTTACATTGTTTTCATACGTAGATTAGTGGATAAAACATCTGTTTTCAACACTGCTATTTTTTCCACCATTTAGATGTTTAAAAGAGAAGAATACAATGATCCATTTATTGGTTTTAATTGGTGGATAATCATAACATAACTTTGTAAAAATTAGATTTAAAAATTTAATTATCGCATATCTCTGTGTCTGAAGGTCAAACTTGAATCTTACTTTACATGAGAACAGTATACTAAAGAACAATTAGCAAAAAATGACTGTAATTGGGAATGTGTGACTCACAGTGTTTCTACAATTTGCGAAGTTCCCCTCTACATGTATAAAGATTATGAAATTGAAAAACTTTTATTTATAACAATATAAATATATAAAAATTACCCTGTGGTTTTGGGCTGAAACATTGATGCTTTCACAAAAAAGGCTAGTGCAGAAGAAGAAATCTTTAAAGAGGAATAAAAATATTCAGTTGTCAATATGCCACTCATAAAACCAAGGCGAACGATAGATCACCTCTGTACCCAATTCAGTTATTGCATGATACAGCTCTTATTTTTCCTAGAGCYAAGGAACAAACTGAAGACCTTGTGTTCCTTAGGCTAGGGTTCTCCCACTGATCAAAATTCACGACCCCTGTGAGCATCTTACGTAATTACATAGCTCAAYTTATCTGTCATAAATTGATACTCAGGGAACAATTTGATAATGTTTTCACACCTTACTATTATGCACACTGTATTAAGCAAATACTGATGCCGTTAAAGTCGTATTTCAGACTCTGTAGAGGAATCCCGCTGGTAATAATTTTTTACTAATATTCTTTCATCTTYCACTTGCATRCATAGGCATTCCTCTTTAGAATAYAATTAAACTCTTTGAAAAATCCCTTTAGGACTCTATCCTTTGATCRTGGATGTCTTTAGTGCAAGAAACTTACCTGTATTATTAATTATCACAATGTAATTAAATCAAAACCATTTACACATTTAATTTGCAATTGTATTGCTTCACAATTAACCCAAATGGAGGATAAGGTAATTAATTTTTCAGGAAACAATTTTACTGCATAAAGTTAAATATCATTTAATATGTGTATTAAATTGCCAGACGTGTTTTTTGAAGAATTAATTTGTTTCTAAACTTTCAGAGCTACAGAAATTTCATCAATGTACTCTCAATRTCAAGTAATTCACAAATAAAACAGAGTAAACTTAATTATAATAATCATTAAGAACATAATTATGTTTCTCTTTATCAATTCTTTTTCGAACTTTGTATATTAATTTTAACATATAGGTAGATAAACCTAAGACTATTAATTTTTATGAATACAAATTACAATTTAAAAGTATTATTTAAAGTGCTATTTATGACTGTACTCCTATAGAAAAACAAGATCTCTGTTATCACTAGTGCAACTAGTTTATCTAGCAAAACAATAAAATTTGTAA
>BDUI01018299.1:36966-49095 GCA_002335545.1 Apodemus speciosus
CCTTCCATCTGGCCGAAGCGTCAGCTAGGCAGGCTGCGGTGGCAGGCAGTGCAAGATCTCTTGCAGGGCTCAGAGCCAAGCCCGGCTGGCCCACGGGGCCGCTGTTCAGCTTAACTCTTGAGCGGAGATAGCTGAGTCCCCAGAGGCCTTAAATTTGTGGTTCCCGGTTGCCAGAGCTCGCTCGGTGCGAGCTGGCCGTAGCTAAGATGGCAGCAGCGGCCAAGTTTTTGTTTCTTATACAAATGTTCAGACAAAAAGTAGACAACACAATGAAGGTGAAGAACCACTGTTGTTGGAAAAGTAAGAAAAATCCTTGAGAGAATCAAGAACAGTTCTGGAAAAGGTATGCAAGAACAATAATAGAAAACTGAATACCATCCAAGAAGTACCAAGAAAGGCAGAGAGTACCTGTGTGTTTTCTATTTATGTATTCTTTACACCTCTAGTTAGCACTGTGAACCTGGGAAAGCAGGGCCTGAAAATGAGGTGTACTAAAGTCTCATGCAAAATCCAATTTTATTCAGATCATCAGATAATTTATGCTCTGTGGGCTAGAAGGAATCTCCTGAGTAAAGTGTAGAATCACAAGGACAAGCCACACATGTCATACACGTGTTTTTCCATAGGGGCACATAAACAAATAACAATAGGCAGTTGTGATAAATAATCTGAAGTATGCTCATATTTACCCACTACTCCGGGGAGGGACACGAAAAACATATTCCAAAAATAATTCCACGTTTTTTGAACAAAGTGAGGTCACTAGACTATYGCCTGGTTTTCTTGGAGTCTTCTCACAAGCTCTCAGAATTCCCCTCACAAGACTCCATTCTTAGACTCTGTTCTGATACTATATGACATGAAGCCTGTTATTTTGTTGGGAAGTTAAAGGAAGTGGGCACCCCAGAATTCTGGATGATTAGAGAGCCATTAGAGGACACAAGCCACATATCTGTTTATGAGTGAGCTGAGGCCTGAGATGAGCATCCCATTTTCTACCATCAAAACACAGAGAAAGGAAAAGTACCATTATCCATATTTAGGAAATGTTGAGTGATGTCTATCCAGGCCATAGTTCATCCTGAACCAACTCAGGACTCATTATGCAGAACCCTTTCTTTTCATAATTTTTAATGAAGCCTTAATTACCTTGGATAAGGCTTAAAGTGGAAATAAGGATCATACATTTCAAAACTTCAACATATATATGATGAAGGGCTATTGAAAATATACATTAGTAGTGAAACTAATGAGAAACAGGACATTTTTAGCCTTTATTAACAATCTGAGACATAGAGCCAAAGCAAGCTGCCATTAAGAACAGCAGTGTACTGTGTTGGGAGCCCAGATCTTTAGATAACACACTGTAAAGGTCACAACTCATTCAACCCCAAGTGAAAAGAACAATTCTTCACCCAAGACTTTAATTTAAAAATGGCTTGCTTGCTCTTCCTGAAAAGATGACTTCTCGGAAATACATAAAGGAATTGGATGATAGCTGGTTTTTCTCTGCCCCCCACTCATTGACATTAAGATTATATTGAGTCTTGAGTGCACTCTGGGTCCAAGAAATACTGGTTGCCAGAAAGCCCAAGTGCTCTTAAAACACACAATAGGAACTTTCAGTAGGATGTGTCCTTCTGGAGAGATCTTGTCCTATTTATAGTCTTATTTCAATCAGCCTTTATGAATTTTAATAGTCTAGTTCCAAATAAGGTCTTTACTGTCAGTTTTTTTCCTGTAAAGGAAATGAAACTCCCTAGTTAATCAAAAGCACAGAAAAGGAAAATGTCCTGTTCAATCTTCACCTCAAAGTTCCCTTATTCTGGATTCTCATTTCACATGAGCACCAGTTACAATTCTGTCCTTATCCCTTAAAAGCACAGAGTTTATTTCAGATCTCCATCTTTCAGCCAGTGTCCTCTTTATATTAGAGACTCAAAAGAAACATTCTATTAGGAAGTATTCTGGAAACATGGAACTTGCTCTTTCAGGCACGAAGAAACCTATATATTTACCTATATATTTATGGCCAGAAGCTCACTGCAAGAGCGCCTCATCCTGAGACATTGTATATAATATTCTAACAAGTTATTCCACATCAAAATGCCAAGCAGATTATACAACACCAAATGAATCCCTAGACTGTAATATTGCACACAGATAACAGACAGTTGAGTTTCAACTAACTCTGTCTCTGAACCATAGAAGGTGATAATACAGCATTGTTTTAACCAATTATATATCTTGAATTTCATTCAATTACCTATGGTATTTTTAACATTCCTTGTGGTGGCTGGTTAATCCACTAGTTTTGGTAACTATATTTAAGAATGTATGAATACATAATTGGAATAAGAACTGATAATTAAGGTATTTCAGATCCTAATATCAAACTGCAGTACCTACTACAATACATGTGAGTTTACATATTCAAGTAAACATGCTTAACCACTTATATCCCATGATTCAAGTGAAGTATTTTACAGAAAGTTATCATATAAGCAATGCATTAATATCTTTTTATTTATTTATGTTTTATTTGCTCAYTTAACATTCTACTCACTGCTCCCCTCCTGGTCACCCCCTCCCACAATCCTTCCCACATCCCGCACCCCTTTCTCCTCTGAGTGACCCCTGCCAGGTATTCCCCCTACCCTGGCACATCAAGTCACTACAAGGCTAGGTGAGGCTAGACAGGGCAGCCCAGTAAGAAGAACAGACCCCACATACAGGCAACAGCTTTGGGGTTAGCTCCTGCTCCAGTTGTTCAGGACCCACATGAAGACCAAGCTGCACATCTGCTACATATGTGCATGGAGGCCTAGGTCTAGCCCTTATATATTCTTTGGTTGGTAATTCAGTCTATGAGAGCCCCAAAGGTCCAGGTGGGTTGTCTCTGTTGGTCTTCTGGTAGAGTCCCTATCCTCTCCAGGACCTGCAATCCTTCCTTCTATTCTTCCATAAGAGTCCCCTAGCTCAATCCACTGTTTATCTGTGGATATCTACATCTGTCTGAGTCAGCTGCAGGGTGGGGCCTCTCAGAAAACAACCATGGTAGTCTCCTATCTGCAAGCTGAACAGACTATCATTAATAGTGTTTGCCATGCAAACTTCAAAACTGTGATATTAAATAACAACACCTAAAAGCAAGTTGTTCAAGGGTTCATGCTGTGTCTACTCATGATAGAATAGTAGCTCATATAATTTTATATTTAAGCAAAAACTAAAATAGTTAGTTTGGTTTTGTTAGGAGAAGTCGATGTTTCACAGATGAGAAGATTTTCCTAAGACACAGAGGCAGAGATGGAACATGATTCTAACTGAGATCTGACTTAGTTCAATGCTTATTATTTTCTACCAGCATTCGATTAAGAGTTTAATCCCCAGACAAGCACAATCGCTTCTTAAATGAGAAATTCCAGAAGTATCTACTATAATTAAAAATAACTTACAGTTTGATCACACAGGACAGTCTCTAAGAGGTATGTAAACACGAGCAACTGTTAAATTTCAACAAATTTTACTATTAAGCTAAAAAAAACTGAACCAGTTAATTCATTTCAGTAACTCAGAAATCTATCTACAGCTTTTTAAGCCAGTTCAGAAGCAGAGGGTGAAAACATTCCCTAATGATTGTCAATAATTAAAGAGCAAAATTATAAATCAGTCTCATAACTTCCATGCATATGTATRTGATGTCAGGCTTTGATGTAACTTTCTAGCCCATATTTATGATATTTATAGCTTCATTTCTTATATTTTTTCCTTCTTGCTTATATTATAGATGGGAATAAACAAAATAAAGACAAAGTTTAAAGCATATGACTACATACCTTTTATAACATCGACTTCTGAGAATTATATGATATGTTCTTTGGAAATTCTATGACTTGGTGTGTTATCAAACATATGATATCCTTGAGGATGTTCTTCCACACTGACATTTGGCAGCTAAAGAGGAATTTATGTATATATTCACGTGTAGGGATAATCTCTTGTGCACTGTGTGGAAGCGTTTCCTGTAATAAAAAGCTAATGACCAATAAGCTGAGGCAGGCAGGATTAGATAGTAGGACATATATCAGAGAGAGAAAGGAACTCTGGGAGATAAACATGGGAAAAGTTTCCCCTCCCAGACACAGAGGAAGTCTAATGAATGAAACTGATAAAAGGTAACTAGCCATGCGCCAGACATAGAGCAGTATAAATGAGTTCATCTAAGTCACAAGTGAGCTGGAGAACAAGCCTAGCTTATGGCCTAGGTATTTTGTAATAAATAATAAGCCACTGAGTTGTTATTGGTGAATTTGGGTGAGGGTGGGAAAGCCAATGGTTACATTCATGCTATATAAGAAAAGAGAAAACAACCACACATCTTTTTCTATGGGGAAAATGTTTACATACTGAAGAGATATTTTATTCAGATCTAGTAAAAATTATTATGTGCAGTATTTTAAAGTTTTAAATTACAAAAAATCAAACAGTCCTATTACATAATTTAATTTTTTTTTCATAAAACAAGCCATGCACATGTTGGGACAGAGATGTAGCTCAGGGGTAGATGCTTGGCTAGCATGTACAAATAAGATCATGGGCATAATCCTGGCACAACACACAAAAACATGGGAGTTTTTTTATCAATAGTATGACTAACAGTATCATGTCTGACTTTTAAGTAGGTTTATATTTGAACATTTGACACTCTTTGGCATTCCTGGCTAAAGTTATTTCCCCTCCTAAAGATCAATATTTTGTGTCAATATTTTGAAAATCATGCTGGCTTTCTTCTCAGTTTAAATAAATGTATTTTTTTTACTTATTTCAGAAATCATTACAAATCCTTCACTTGTTAAAATTTAAATAACTAAATGTTATGAGCAAACTTTAAGTTGAGACGTTAACTAAACTAAATGAAATTGACAAATCTGTTCAGTATAAATAATAAATCTAACTCCAGAAAAGGTAGACTTTTTAAAAAGTTAATTTTTAAAACAAACAATCAGCCAAACATGGTGGGTCACCACACTAATTCCAACATTCACAAGGCTGGCTAAGGAGGGTAATGTGTTAGAAGCCAGTCTTAGCTACATAGAGCCTTTCTCAAAAATACTTGTGTAATTAAAACAACCAAACAAAAAATTTCTTTTCAAAAGAATCTCCCAAGTCTAATACATTTACTCTTGATTTCAAAATGAAAATCAAAAAATTAACTAACACCCAACTTATATTATAAAACCTGATCACATACACACACACACACACACACACACATGCACATACACACATATGCATGCATGTGCACACACTCACTCAAAAGAAAATCAACCTCCAAAAATATAACTATATAAAACCAGCATATGGACATAATAAGTATGAAAATATATAAAACTATAATGAATCAAGTCCAACTTTCACAACTCCTTCAAAACAATGGTGCTTACTAACAGAAAGACTGCCCAGTGAAACTGATCTATCCACAGATAGAGCACATAACAAATATCCTTGTCCATTCATGGTAACTGTTAGCAAATTGGGATTCAGGCAGAATGTCCTCATTAGCAGCTACAAAATGAATTCTACAGATAACATCAGACATATTCAAATTTAAACTGAACACCAGGAACAAGTCTATCCATTCTCACTGTTTAACTAATGTGACACTGGAGTTCCTCACCAGCATAGGAATGAAATAAAAGAAAACAATCATAAAACTTAACAGGCCAGGGAGACGGCTCCATGCATAAAGCGCTTGCTACACAAACATAAGATCCTACATTCAGATCCCCAGTACCCATATTAAAGCTGAGTGTAGCAGTATGCATCTGTAACTAACCTCTAGGGAACAGACACAAGCAACCCCAGAGGCTTACTGGTCTACCAGCCTAACCTAAACAGTGAGCACTAGGTCCCAATGAAAGACATTGTCTCAGTAAAAACAAGTGGAAAGCAATAGAGGAAGATACCCAACATCTACCTCTACTCTCCACAGGCATACACATGGGCAAGTTCACTCATACACATACACATAACTACATATAATTTTTTAAATGTCATTTTCTTCTGCAGGGGGGTGAGAGAAGCTTTTTTTTTTTAATTTAACAGAAAAACTTGCAATGAGCATGTAAATAAAAAGTCACACATCTAGATTAATGTAACAATTCAAGCAACCACTTCCCTAGTTCCGAACCCTGTTCATCTCCATGAGCTTCCACAGATCAGAGAGGCTGTTCTGATAGCATGGGGCTTTGGTTGGGGTTTTACTTTTATTATCAATTACATTTATATCTGCTAATCCATCATGGAAGAAGAAAAACCCAAGGCAGATTTAAAACTAAAAAACATGTCCCTTTGCCTGTATTCCATCCTTCCTCATCACCTAATATTATGCTTTCTTGGTCTCTGCATGTTTACAGTTGTCTGCATGTATATGTGTCTAATATATGCTAGGATCTTTATATGAGAAATTGCATGTGGTTTTTACTTTTTCTAAATTTTACTCACCTTATTAATGCTATAGTTTTCAAGTCCATCCATTTTCCTGCAAGCTTCATAGTTTAATTCTTTTCTGCAGCTGAATATTTCATTTTGTATATGCATCACATTTACATCATTTACTCTATGGGTGGGTATCTAGTTGACTCCATTTGCTTGCCACCATAAATAAAGAAGTGGTAACTATGGCTGCTCAAATATCTCCATGGTAGGACATGGAAGTTTTCTGTTATATGCCCAAGAGTAGAAGAGCTGGGTCAGATTGCACTTTTCTTTACTTTTCTTTTTCTCTTATTGGAAACAGATTTTTTTCATATAATATATTCTGGTTACAGTTTCTACCTCTCAGTTCCTGGCCTCCCATCTGGAACCCACATGCTTCCTGACTCTCACTAGAAAACAAACACATATGAAATAAGACAAATAAAAAACAAACAAATCAGAATATGGCAAAGCAACTGACACCCCCCCCCCAAAAAAAAGTCAAAGGAAAATCACAAGAAATACGAACAAATGCAGAGACACATAAGAGTCCCATAAAATCTCCAAACTGGAAGCCATTATACATATACAAAGGACTTGTAACATTAGGTGAATGGTTCTGACTTAATATCATGAGATGAAAATCCTTAGAAGATGTCAATGAGTTTGTATTGTGCAGCCATTTACTGCTAAGCAAGTAAGAATGGGGCCTACCTTTAAGAGTGGTTTGTTTTCCCCAGTGAGACTCCCTTGGAGAAAACTAAATTTTAATTTGCAAGTAGCTAGCAATTGAAGGCAGCTTCTGGGTTAGGAAATGGGATTTATGTTCACTTCTCTTAGCTCTAGAACACCATCGAATGCAGACATGTGAAGAGCCTATGCATGCACATAACTTTCTGTCTCCATTTCCATAGATATTTCTGAGCCCTGGGGAGAGGAATTTGATGGAAACTTCCTATTTAGGGCTGAATGTTTTAAAAGGTACCTCACTCTCTTCATATTGTCTTTCTGTGGGTCTCTGTATTTGTTCCCATCTGCTTTGGGAGGAAGCTTCTCTGATGGTGGCTGAGCACAGACAGGATCTATGAGCATAGCAGAATGATGTCAATAGGAGTCATCTTATTGCTCTGTTCCTTTAGCAGAACAGTAGTGTTTGGTTTTCCCCTAGGTCCCTGGGCTGTCTAATCACAGGTTCTTGGCTATGCACGCAGTGTGGGGTATGGGTTCTGTCTCATGGAATGGACCTTGATTCAAATCAGGTATGAGGTAGTTACTCCCCCAAGCTTAGTGCCACTATTCCATAGGCATATCTTTCTGATAGATCAATTTTGTAGATCAAAGAGTTTGTGGCTGGGTTGGTGTTTAGCTTTCTCCTTTGGTAGTGTGCAGAGCACCTTCCAGTAATGTGGATACTAGTCCACAGGGGTGAAGATCTAAGTAGACTTRAGCTTGACTTCTCCATCGTCAATGGATTGAGTAGAGGAGGGGCAGCTGAAATAAGGATGGTTTAAATCATTGCATGGAAATCTAACACAGTAGAAGCTTCCAGCAATATATACACATATAAAGTGAATCTAAAAAAAMCACCAAATAACAGGGGAGACAGCACTCCAATTGGACATCTCTTGTCACCAAATGAAACTGCCAATAGTGATAATGGGTTGCATCTAATCCCATGGCCCCATAAAAATCCCCAAACGGGGATTTGCCAATGGTAATGCCAAGGGTAATGCCAAGGGTAATGATGGCTCTCCACAATCTGACAATTAAACCTATTGTTAAGTTGTATTTTAGAATCACAAACATAAAATGAAAAACATAAATGTCATTCAGATGTCATAGTTGCTTATAAAGAAATTCTTTATGAGCAAATTACAAGTTTCTTACAAAAACTACAAAGTTATAGGATACAAGGTAAATCTTTCTTAATAAGTTGTGATTCTTATACTTACAACAAGAAATATCAAACAAAATTTTAAAAATAGTTCCATTTAAAATATTATCCAGCCATCACCTGTCCTTTCTGCTGGGGCAGACTCTTCCCAGGTCTGCCACAGTGAAGATACCATTTCCTGATATATCCTAGACAATCAGCTGCACTCGGGACATTTGAGAACCTGCTGCACTCAGGGCATTTGGGTCTGCCACAGTGAAGACACCATCTCCTGATACATCCTAAAGAACCCACTACACTCAGAGCATTTGGTCCCTCTGCAAGAGTGCAGAGAGACCTGGGAGCACAGTGCACCATATCCAGATGGAGCAGGGAGATAGCTAACCTCCCAGGTCTTTGGAGAGGCCTGAGAGCACAGATCTGATCCTGGGCCACAGAGCTACATACACAAACACCACCACAGGAGAGCTGGTCTCCCTAGAGTGCCTATATACCTGTATGCACAGAGAGAATGGGAATCCCAGGAGTACAGATATACAGGCTTGCAGGACAGATAAGTCACAGTCAGAGACAGCAAGACCAGCTAATACTAGATATAACCAAATGGCAAAAAGCAAATACAAGAATATTACCAACAGAAACCAAGGCAACATGGCATGATCAGAACCCAGTTTTGCCACAACAGCAAATCCTGGATACCCAACACACCAGAAAAGCAAGAGCTGTATTTAAAATTATATATCATGGTGCTGATAGAGGACTTCAAGAAGGACATAAATAACTTGCTTAAAGAAATACAGGGGAACATGAGTCAACAGGTAGAAGCACAAAACATACAGGAGAACATGAGTCAACAGGTAGAAACCCAAAATACCTTAAAGAATTTCAGTAAAATACAAACAAACCAGTGAAGGAACTGAACTAAATCATCCAGGATCTAAAGATGAAGGTAGAAACAATAAAGAAATCACAAAGGGAGACGCCTCTGGAGATAGAAAACTTTGGAAAGAAATAAGGAGTCATAGATGCAAGCATCAACAACAGAATACAAGAGATAGAAGAAAGAATCTCAGGTGCTGAAGATACCATAGAAAACACTGACACAAGAGTCAAAGAAAATACAGTGTGTAAAAAGCTCCTAACCCAAAACATCCAGGAAATCCAGGACACAATGAAAAGACCAAACCTAAGGATTATAAGTATAGAAGAGAGCAAAGATTTCCAACTTAAAGGGCCAGTGAATATCTTCAACAAAATTATAGAAGAAAACGTCCCTAACCTAAAGAAAGAGATATCCATGAAATACAAACTACGGAACTCCAAACAGACTGGACCAGAACAGAAAGTCCTCCTGGCACATAATGATCAAAATACCAAATGCACTAAACAAAGAAAGAATATTAAAAGCAGTAAGGGGAAAAGGTCAAGTAACATATAAAAGCAGACCTATCAGAATTACTCCAGACTTCTCACCAGAAACTATGAAAGCTAAAAGATCCTGGGCACCAGAAACTATGAAAGCTAAAAGATCCTGGGCAGATGTCATACAGATCCTAAGAGAACATGAATGTCAGCCCAGGCTACTATACCCAGCAAAACTCTCAATTACCATAGACGGAGAAAACAAGACATTCTATGACAAAAACAAATTTACACACTATCTTTCCACAAACCCAGCCCTACAAAAGATAATGGCTGGAAAATACCAACACAAGGAGGGAAACTCTAGAAAAAGCAATAAAGTAATATTCAAAAGAGGAATGGATACAGAAAATGTGGTATATCTACACAATGGAGTATTATTCAGCTATTAAAAATGATGAATTCATGAAATGGCAAATGGTTGGAACTAGAAAGTGTCATCCTGAGTGAGGTAACCTAATCACAAAAGAACACACATGGTATGCACTCACTGAAAAATGGATATTATCCCAAAAGCTCAAAGTAAACAAGTTACAATTCACAGACCACAGGAAGCTTAAGGAGAAGAAAGACCAAAGTGGAGGTGCTTTGGTTTTTGCTGAGAAAGGGAACAAAATACCCACAGGAGCAATTATGGAGACAAAGTGTGGAGCAGAGACTGAAGGAAAGGCTACCCAGAGATTGTTCTACCTTAGGATTCATCCTATAAACAGTCACCAAACCCCGACACTATTATGGATGGCAAGAAGTGCGTGCCGAAAGGAGCCTGTTATGGTTGTCTCCTGAGGGGGCCTGACAGAGCCTTACAAATACAGAAGCAGATGCTAGCAACCAACCATTGGACTGAGCTCAGGGTCCCCAATGGAGGAGTTGAAGGGAGGACTGGAGGAGCTGAAGGTGTTTGCACCCCCATGGGAAGAACAATGATGTCAACTAACCAGACACACCAGGGCTCCCAGGGACTAAGTTATCAACAAAGGGGTTCACAGGGTTCCAGCCAAAAGTGTGGCAAAGGAATGCCTTGTTGGGCATCAGTGGAAGGAGAAGTCCGTGGTCCTGTGAAGGCTCGATAGATGCCCCAGCATGGGGAAATCAAGGTAAGGAGGGTAGGTGGAAGTGGGTTGGGTGGAGGGGCATATTCTTTTGAGGCAGAGGTGGGAGGATGGGTTGGGGATTTTCTGGGAGGGGGAAACTGGGAAAGGGTATAACATTTGAATGTAAATGAAGAATATATACAGTAAAAATGCATCTGAAAAAATATTATCCAAACCTCTTACCAATTTATTTAAATAAACACATGAAAGAACCACATACAAAAAACCAACAAGCGTGCCAAACTGCATGGGGAAAAGTCAAGTCCTCAAGACTACACAAAGAACTATAGTTAAAAACTCTACCTTCCAATTACACTAACAGTGTCATTGTCTAAACATTTGTCTTGTAGATAGCCATGAGAAATCACACATTCTGCTACTGAAGACTCCAACCCAGTCATCTTTCCTCTCACCTGAGATCACCCTGATTAGCCCATAGCTAACCCTAATCCTATTGTTAAGAAGGTAGATAGGCACCTGGGAGTCCTGCCTCCATGCTTGGCTGTTCATTAATAAATACTTACTCCTTGACTAATCTCTTTTTTTAGTGGTTTCATACTGCACAATGGGCAGAGTAGGCTTTATAAAGGAATAATAATGGATTTTTCATAGGTTTCTTTAAAAATACAAAGATAAGAAAAGACAGAATGATGGATTTTATCATCAAAAGCTCAAAAGGCAGAATAATGTCATCCCATTTAAGTCAGTCTTCTTTCATGAATTATATTAGTGCATTCATGCGCGCGCATGTGTACACACACACACACACACACACACACACACACACTTATCTAATGAATCATTGAATTTTTTTCTGTGCCAGGTTATCAGTACATAAAATGAGCCTTTACAGTTTAGGCTGGAGATAGAGCTCACTTGACAGAGTGCTTGCCTAGCTTGCATAGAGCCAGGGTTCAGTCTTGGTGCTGAATAAATTGACCTTAGCACTGATAAGTAGAGGCTGGAGGATCAGAAGTTCAAGGCCATTCGTGGAAATGAACAAGTTCTGGGACAGCCTGTTCTATACCTGACCTTATCTGAAAACAAAATAAAAAAAATAACTAAAAATTATTTTCCACTAGTCTGTCATAAAAAAAAGTACTAGGGTTTTACAACTAATTATTAGAAAGACAGATGACAGAGGGCTAATATCCAATGTATACAAAGAACTCAAGAAGTTAGACCCCAGAAAACCAAATAACCCTATCAAAAAAATGGGTACAGAACTAAACAAAGACTTCT
>BDUI01018304.1:13633-28372 GCA_002335545.1 Apodemus speciosus
CCTGCCCCAGTGTGTGTGTGTGTGTGTGTGTGTGTGTGTGTGTGTGTGTGTGTGTGTGTGTGTGCGCGCGCGCGCGCGCATGCAGAGGTCAGAGAAAAGCTTTCAGGACTTGGTTCTCTCCTCCCACCATATGGGCTTCAGGGGCTTGAGATCTTTACCCACTGAGCCATCTCATCTGTACCTGATCTCATCTGTACCTGAACATTGTTTTTCTTTTTTAAATATAATTTTGATTGTCCAACTGTTTTTATTTTTAAGATTTATTTATTTATTGTATTATGTGAGTGGTGTGTAGCTGTCTTCAGACACGCCAGAAGAGGGCATTGGATCCCATTATGTATGGTTGTGAGCCATCATATGGTTGGTGGGATTTGAACTTAGGGCCTCTGGAAGAGCAGTCAATGCTCTTAACCACTGAGCCATCTCTCTAGCCTGTACCTGAACATTCCTAAGACAAGGAAATAATCAACTATCTCTATTAATATTATAGAAACTCTACAAAAGAACAATTGAATTGTGTCAACTTTAAAGTACAGTATAAACAGATATAACATGAGAAATGTAAAAAATGAGATATGTATGTATCCGCATTCCTATAGTTTGAGTTCTAAAACAATATAAAAAACAACACTCTGGGGAAAAAAACATAAGCTTTCTTTCCTACATGAGTAGCAGCAAAATAATTTAATATATTGCTGAAAACATCAGTCTGTTTAAACAAGTAAAAATGTTCTTGTTTAAATAAAAAAAATGAGAAGATCCAATTACTTAAAATACTTGCTCCTATAACAGCAACTACAGGTAAGTAGGCCAATAACATCCTAGTAACTGGGTGAGCAGTTAAATCCATAGTAAACTATAGATGAGATGAAGCGGAAAAGGTTGAGGAAAAGAGTAACTGCTTAAAACCTTGTGGATGTACGACTGCCTTTTAGGTTAACCTACTGGGGCCAAGATTATAAACAAAAATCTGCCCTAAAATATGTGCGAATCTATCAATTTTCTCAACATAAAAGAGCCTAGTAAATTAAATCTACCCTACAAGGTGTAGTTCCACAATAATATCCTTAGGCCAAGCAAAGGGACACACAACATATCATTGACCGGAAATACACAATCACACTTCTCCAGAGTAAATAGGTTCAACAGAATGAAGTCTCCAGAAATAGGGAAGTACAAATATYTATTCTAACATTTACTTCCATTAAATATTGACACTAAAGAACCAAATACCTAACTATGAAGCAGTTTATCCAAAATTGAGTGCTTCATTAAAGCTGGAATAGCGAAAAACAGAGGAAACCATCCCGAAGAAAAACAAAATGACACTTTCATCAAGGCCAGGAAGGTTTTGCTGCTGTTGCTGTTGTTTTGTTTTTTTTAAAGAACAGATAAAACACTAGTTCATGTTTGCATACATAGAACACACTCCATGCCAACCATTMTACCAATATTATACATAAAAGATGTTCAGGAAGTAGTGCTAAGGATTGAAAACAACTTAAAATATAAAGTGAATCCACTACTAGAAATATGTTAGAATAGCATCATCCTTTATTCCTCTAATCATAAAACTGGCCATTTCATCTTAGTCAATAATCATCTATGAAAATTACTGAACAGTTCTTGAGTCRAGATTAGCAATCCCCAGTAGATAGAAGTGGAGGTTCCAGTGTTTATTGACATCTAAGTCTAAAATTTTAGCTTAAATAACGGGATAACCTTATTCAATTCCAGTGCCCCGCAACATGAGTAAAATAATCCAGATTTTAGTTTGGGAAACAACTTGTCATTAAAAATAAACATTAGAGCTGGGACAATTGGAATACAAACGTGAGCACCACCTCCAGATGTACTGGAGACTCATCTCAATGTGGGAGGAAGATGAAACCACACCAACCTAATTATACAAAAAAGATGACTCAACTGTTTTTCCCTCTCTCCCCTCTCCACCTGTTTTTCTTAATCCTCRCAATGTAGTGTTGAGATGGGATAAGAACTGAACAAAATGTAAAACCATTCAGCAAACACACTAAGATCCTTGAGCTTCCCATGTACTCCAGTAGACTGGTCTTATTTGTATGAGGCAGCCATTACTTAAGATATTCCTAGATGTTTTTAAAGATTATGTTTTACTATTTTAATCAGAGAATAGCTATAGGTGCTTTGGTTGGTGATACCTAATTTCTTCCAAATAAATATATTCCATCACAGTCACATGATCAACTTGATGGACTGTCTTGAAGCACTGACAATATATATGCCTATTTAACAAACCAGACAAGAAAGAGTGAGTCTCCCAAGGAAAACTAAGTAACTGCAAAGACAATTGCTGGTTAACCACCTTTCTTTAAACTCTAAAGTAATGTTGGTTAATGCGAACTGCTACTATTTGAAAGCTAAGTGGGTTATCACAGTAACAGCCGCAAGTGTATCTTCCTGGCTGACAGGTGGGCCTCAGTATCATCATTCAGTGGCTCAGACTTCCTTCATTTTTTAATCACTATTCTTCTAGAATTCCTCAGTCTTCTGTAGGAATCTATTTCAGCTGGTAGAGAAGGAAAGCTCAAGAATAAGGAAGATCAAACTAACACTGAACAGGATAAAAGCAGCATATGCCATTTAGCTTGTTTAGCTGTAMGTATACTCCACAAGTGGACCTACACAGGAAATAAAAGAGGAGTTAGCAAGAACACAGACATCTTTACAATAGAAAGGTCTGAATTATCCTTAGGGACAGTCTGAATCAAGTTTCAAAGTCAGTCTCACTGGGCTATCATCATAATCTATCACTGCAAACAGGATAATCTAAATTAGTCAACACTATGTTCTTAGTAACTTTTTTGTTTATTTTCAAAAATCGTATTCACCCCTACTAACGATTCACTTTATTGAGAATACCATAAATAAATTTTTCTCCCAAAAAATATTTTTTAAAAAAAGTATTAAGATACAAGTGTAATTCCTCAATGTGATCTCCTCTCAATGTGGTTTGGAGAATAGTACACTTACCTAAAAGTTCTATAGTTTTATCAGAGATATGAGGTATGTAATTAAAATCAGATTTTAACTACACATGTATGTGTATCACATCTAATAGGGAAAATAATTTGCTGAGCAACATAAAACAACATATTTATGCTAAATATTCTGAGTAAGTTTAACAGCAATTTATAAAACATACTTTTAAACTACATTTTAATTTATTGTGCATATTTGTATACCTGTATCACATGTACAGGACAGAGGACAACTTTCCAGAGTCCATTAAGCCCTTCCACCACATGGGTCCAGAGGACAGAACTCAGATCAGGCCCATAAGAGACATCTTTGCCTGCTGAGCCACCTCACTGGCCCTATGGAACACCTTTGATAAACTAAAATCTCTTGGTATGCAAGGACTCCAGTGCTATTGTCTGTTCTTTTGAGGACTAGCTGTTGTATTTTCAAATGCCTAGTTTCATCGATCTTACTGAAAGATCAAAAAAGCACTTTCTATCCAAAAAAAAAAAAAAAAGACTATATTCATCATTCTCTTCTACTTTTAAAAGAACATTCATTCTCTTAGTAGTGTTTGTTCTAATCTATGTAGCACAAGGGAAATAATATAACAAGTCTCAATGTCTTTTCAGAGTCTTTTCAGTAACTGTCAACTCAGAAGAATCTTTAGTAAAATTTCAAATAAGCTGATAAACATTAAAACATTTGAGTAGAGGAAGATATTTGGTGAGTAGGGATATCCAGAGTGACTACTCTCAAGAAACTGACACTTTTTTTGTAAGACCACAAGTGCTTAAATAGCTGCAACAAAACAAAAAGATATGTAGCTAGTGCTTCAAAAGATAATAAGAAATAACAATTACCTCCTCCTGAGATTTGAAGGCTACTTGCAAAGATTTCAGGAGTTTTCGGAAAAAATTCATGTATGTTAGAGAAAGAGACATTTCTAACAGGGACCATGAATTCAAAGGAAAAAGTCACAAAAGAACATTTACTTAGTACACCAAAACAGAACATTTTCTTAAAAACAGCAAGTTTCTCAAGCAAGAATACAGGTTCAAAATGGATGTGTCAAGAGTGAATCTTTTATGTCAAGCTAAACATGGTAGATTTTATTTCTTATTAACCTTAACTTAGAAATCAAAAGAAATCTTTTATAAAAATCATTTTTAAAAAAAGTCTAACAGGAGATAGTTAGGACCTGGATGGAATGTAAAGAAACTGATATATTGAAAATAATTCTGAAACAGAACAATATATGGTCAGAAGGGAGAAATGAGTTAGAAGGAAAGTCAAGCTTTATGTTGGCACAAATCATCATCATCATCATCATCATCATCATCATCATCATCAACAACAACTATCATCACCACAATCATCCAATATTCTAGGTTTACCATGACTGTGTTCAACAGTGCCAACAAAGAAACCATTTCCACATCAAGTCCTTGACTTTAAACTTGAATCATTCAATATTCTCATCTTGATAGCTGCTTTTCTAAATTATATCTCTGTACAGATGAATCATTAAAGCATGATTCAAACTTGAAACTACACAGTTAAATATTTATTATTTTATTCTTTTAGTACCATAAAACAATTCTAGTCCACTTTTTCAAAGCATGTATTCTGAACAATTAATGTCCACACGAAAAGAGTGTAGTGTACTCTACTCTGTGAAAACACAGGTCCAAGAAAAAAGGTACTAACAAAYCTCCCAAGGATAGTTATGTTTAAAAATATTTAGATTTTAAGTTTACAGAATATAGGGAGGTCGGTATTAATCTTTAATAAGTTTCACTATGAGAATAATCACTCTACTCCACAGAAAGGTCACACTTTTGTGTGTGTGTRTAGGTGTGCTGTAACTGTTTAGAGGTGCCTGCGGAGGCCAGACGAGGGTGCCAGGATACTTGAAACTGGAGTTACAAACAGCTGTGAGCCCCCAACCCAGGTGCTAGGCACGGAACTCCAATTTACGGCAAGAGCGGCACTTCACTTCTGAGGTATTTCTCAAACCCCTATAGTTTTTCTTTTAAGTTCAGACAGGGTCTTTTGCTCAGAATGGCTTTAAGATCACTATCCTCCTGCCTCTGTCTAATATTACAGGTATGCACGGCCACRCCTAGCTTAGACTTTTCAAAGCTTGTTTCAATTTTGAATGTAAAAACCAACACAATTTTGCACTCACAAATTAGGAAGCCCATAAGAGAAAAGTAAGATGCATTTGTTATAGATAAGCAGGTTGGAAAGATGGCTCGGTGGTTAAGAACAGCTGAGTTTGATTCCTAGCACCCATATGCCAGCTTACAACTGTCTGTTAACTCCAGTCMCTGGGGAATCTAACACCCTCTTCYGGCCTCCATGACTAGGCACATATGTGGTGCAGAGATATACATGCAGGGCAATACACCCATCCATTTAAAAAATAACAAAATTTTAAAAATAATATACTTTAAGTTATGTTTAATGATTCACAAAAGGTACCATGTTAATACTAAAAAATTCTTCTCCAAACACTAACACAACAAATCTAGTCTTATCAAATAACTTTAAAGGAAGCAGTTGAGTACACAAGTTCAACATTTAAACCATTCCTCTAGGAAAGAAACAAAATTGTAATGATGTAAGTAGTAAATTACCTCATAATTACAGAAATTCAAACCTGAACCGGGTTGGGTCTCCACTGACTTTATCTTATGTCAGGGGTCACAACCGTTCACTATACTAAAATGAAGTACTACGAAAAAAGTACTACCAGGAACCTCTGTACTATGTGGAGAGGGCATCAGGAACTTCTCATCTGGTGACTGAGAAGAAAGGTGCTTTTCAAAGCACCCTGACTGACACATACGYGTGTTCTCATTCTCCTCTTCCCTTCCCTTCCTCCCAACCTGGAAAGCTTTATGTTAAAAGGGGAAGAAAAGAAAAGCAAAAACCCAAACCAAACAAACAAAAAGAACCCTCTGGGAATATCTAATTATAAACAAAAGATTCCATTCCTACAAATAAAAGACTAGACTAATGATGTTTACTCATTGTTTTGTCTTCTGACAGGGATAAGAATATAGGGTCTTCTAAAAGCTCTTCCCAAGAAAGTAGAACTACTTTCTAAGACTGCTTAGGAACAGCACTTATTATTATGGAGTATTACATGGAGTAATGTTTCTTTACTTGTTCTTTGTTTTTCTGGTAAGGACACAATTAGAGAAGAGACCTTGGAATATTTATCTAAAATAAACACATCTTTTCACAGAAGAGCAGGAGAGAGGAAGAATAATTAGTACAGAAATTCTTTCCTTTTTAGGAGTTATTTGAATTCCAAATTTCTAAGAACTTTCAAACTCAGACTGTGGAAGTAATGGAAATGATATATCCATATTCATTTATATCAGCTTCTTAGGGTATTAGCTAATTTTGCTAAATGTCAGAACATTTATTCAGCAAAGAGAAATTATACTATTCAGAAATATGTTTTAAAAACCTCCAATGAGCCTCAACCTTGTGTAACTGACTTCCTAAACAGTCTGTGCAAATAACATTTTGGTAAATTAAATCATTTTACTTGTATATTAAAGAATCAGTAAAGTAAATAACCACCTAAAAAGCTGCCTGACAAGTTTTTCATAATTTTCCTTACCTGGGTTTTAGAGATAGTACAATTATATTTCTAACTTAAAGAACCACTGAATTTTGGGCATGATGGTATTAAATTATTGGAAATATAATAAATTTAGATCTTTATTCCATGGAATCTCATTAGGTCAAAATCCACTTGACAGAATTCCAAATAGCTGCTCAAAGAGGTAGAATTGGTCTTCCCCAGGGATGAGCACCCTAATTGGCTATCCAGTAACAAGCAGTAATACTCATACAAGCAACACTAAATGTACTTGGCAGGTAGTATTTACGTAGTTATGCATTTACATATAAACAAGCAGTATGAGCGGAACACTAATAAGAAAAAGAAGCCACGAGTTTGAGAAGGTGTGGAGGTGGGGAGAGGTGGAAGGAGTRGAAGGGAAAGAACCAAAAATCAACAAGGGRTAATTTGTACATAGGTCAAAATAGTATGAGAAAAATGTTTGTTTACATTTCAGACTTTTGGCTTCTTAGGAAATTGTCTCAATGTCAGGGTTGCTTTACATATTGGTTTGTGTTAGTATTTTGAATTACTTTGTAAGCAATAATTTTAAAAGTCATTTAGTACATTTCATACTTTATGACTAAAAACATGTTTAGTTGTGTCTAAACTTTGTATGTTACACAAAAAAACTCTATAAAAGCCTATATCTTTCAAAATATGAACACTTGTCTAAAATTCATTTTTCTCCAAACTATTTCTATAGCAAAACACTGGTTCCTTCTATACAAAGACCTAAATCAGTGTTTTACCAAGCTTAGCCATATTTAAATGTTAAGTCCAAATCAAAGACAAAAACCCATTAGTGACCAAAAATTAGTTAACTTTCTATAAAAGGAGCAGCATAAATATAACCTATTAAATTTTATCTGTCATGTATTTTAAGGTTTCATGTCTTATGATTATTTTTCAGTGATTTCATTCCAGAGTATGCATACTTGTCTCTCTGTGTGTGCACATGTATGTTTATATAGCTCAAACAGAAATCTCTGTAAATCCTATATATGGATTTAATAAATATTTACTGCAGGGCCTTTTAAATACTAGATATCAGATTACATACTGTAATGTTAAAAAGAAACAGGTGTATTAGGTAAAGTAGACATACCCACCAAAATTATCTTGCATACAGAGTTACAGAACATTCAGACAATTTTAAGATGAATGAACCAAATTTCAGCTAAACTGTCAAGGACTTGCAAAGAGCTACATTAATTATGGACTGTAGGGGTGGTTATGCTGCTAAGGTTTGTTCCCCAACTGGTTCTTGATCTGTCCTGTCAGTAAAGAAACCCACAGGCCAGTTGCTGGGTGGAAGGTACTGGCAGGGCTTCCAGGTCCCTGGAGGCAAGCAGGGAGATGCAAGGAAGCAGAGACAGTTTGCCATGCTTTGGAGAGAGAAAGCCAAGAGGCCATGTGAGGTCTCAGGAGGAACAGGGGGCTGTGGCCACTCCAATAGGTGGGAGGTCAGAGATGTTTAGCAAGGACTAGCTTCAACTGACCAACTAAAGTTAGGGCAGGTAGGAAGAGCAGAGCTAAGAGTAATAAGGGCATGTTTTTCAGGCAGGAGATAGAGCCTAGCAATCGTGCCAAGAGAAGGCAAGTTGATAATGAACAACTGTGTGTGTGTCTTTTATCTGTGGATTCAGGGGAAGCTGGGAGATGGCTGGTCGTGTGGCCCATTCCTGAAGCATAGGCCAGGTAGTAAAAAGCTGCACCCAAAGATGGACTAACAATGGGAATCAAACATACAAAGATTCGTCAAGCCCACTGTGTATTGACTGTGTCTTTTTTTTTTTCCATATTGAGAAACTTCAAGAATAAAGTATTTTTAATGAATATAAAACAACAATAGTTTACTTCATTACTTTCTATACCTTCCTATTTCCCAAATTCCTACTTAAAATTTCAGATGACTTACCACATGGTTATATTAAGGGACCATACACTTTTCTTCAGTATTCTATTTGACACAAAAATATGATTTATCAAGCATCTGTTTGTTCTGCCACAGGTTAGATATAAAATGTAATCCGTAAATAGCAGTTATCTGTATAAATATGTTAACTTTTTGAGTGTATGGCTTATGCAAAGTGAAAAAAGACAGCAACCATCCTAAAGACAAACATAAGAGTAACCGTAAGGGCTATAATGCTAATATTACTTTAAAATAAAAACTATAAGTTAAAACAAAAATAGGTAAATTCTGAGAATAAGAAAAACAAATAAGTCATTGAGCACTCCACAAAAACAGCASATAAAAGCTACAAGAGGAATGATTACTACTTTCAATTCTCATCAGTAGTAGCAGGTATTTTAGTGAAAGCCAAGCCAAACTCATTTCAGTGGTCTCAAAAGGCATCATTAAGTATTGCTATTCCTATAATACTCCACAAGAAACCACATTCAACAATTAGGACTTCTACAACAAAGTGCGTGCGTGCNAACCCATTTGTCATTCTTTTACCTAAAAATCTCAGCAATTCATTACCTGTGGAATCAACACAGAATCTAGAACAGAATGCTATACCCATTTTCTTGCCAAATTTCAAAGTACACATAGCTTGGCAATAGTCTCCCAMAAATGTTGCCTTCCTTCCTATCTACAGCAGCTAGAGACAGGACAACACAAAGGAAGCCACCAAGTAGTCATGAACTTGCCGCCTCCTGTTATCTGCCTCAACAACATCAACATGAAATAARCCACAGTGATAAACGTATCAGTCATACCTATTTCTATAAAAATGACAATTCTGGATAGGTATTTTTTCTACAATATGTTCATAAGTAATATTCTTTGATAGTTCAAACCTACTGCTAATTTACTAAATTTTACTTTGCAGAATAAGCACAAATATTTTCCTAAATTATCAGAAAAATAATGTTTTCTGGTCATTTCTAGAGGTCCAGACAAAGGATAAGGGACTTTGGCGCTTCAGCCATTCCCATCAGTTCTTTAGTAGTATTCTCTTTCTTCAGCTTAATTTTAGCAGACCAGTTAAGAGATCATGTGTTAGATCAGCTCAACTTCTTTTTAAATAAATAATATGTAGGATGTAAAAAAAAAAAAATTAAAAAAAAGACTGTCAAAGACTTGGTTTCTTAGACATTTAATAGGAGAACAAACAATATATACTAATCACAAATAACAACAGTACCAGGACAGGTGCTACAAAGAAGCCATCTTGGGTGGTATCTGGAAATTCTACGCACTAGGAAAAAGACTGAACTAAAATTAAGACCCAGAGTTGTTGGTAATATGCACCTTGACACAGTATTAGCAGCAAATAAAAGTTCAGTAAAACTGGCTTTTAAATTTCTTTTAAAATTTCAGACTTAATTTAAATGTTTTCTTTTATTTACAATTAATTTGTTGCATGAAGCTGAGTTTTGTTTCCTTAGTTCGAATATAACCTACAATATCACAAATAAAATAATTGAAAGAATGCCATTATCTTTCAATATTTATCCAATGTATACATAATTGTCCTTTTGAAAGATGTAAACCAGAGTAAATGAGTTATCCTTTTGTGATACTCCAACCAAATTTTCAATTCAATAAGCACACATAAAGCTTTATATACAGTTAAAAATTCATTAACGTACTCTATCTATACACCTTAGGTATTTAATGTTCTATATGTTCGTGGAAATAATATTTGGAAAAAATATAATCTTTGAATGCAAATTGATACATTTACAAAATTACTGATTAAGTAACTTTGCTATTCATTCACTGATTTTGAAACTTTATGTACCATAAGGTAACGGACAGAAGGGGAAAAAAATCAGAGTCATAAATTAACACTATTTAGTTTAACTAAATAGAGATTAAGAACTTTCCCCAAAATCAGAATTCAAAGATTATTGTGGAAGCCTAAACCTTAATGCATTTCACTCAATGCAGGAAAGTTTAGAAATAAGTTCTCATAATGACTTTAAGAAAAATAAATCTCAAATGGGGTAGAGTAGTACAGAGAACCTCAACCTCTAGAAATATTAACCAGATAATAAACTTTCAAAAGGGAAATTGAAGAATATCTCTAAACAGAGGGAAAAAATAGCAAAATGTTCTTATTTCACAACTAAGAACAACATTAAAATGATTCAAAAAGAGGAAATTAATGAAGAGCTTAACACTTAAAGCAAATGAGCAAGGTAAGCACATATATGTACATTAATACAGCGCCTGCACTTAAACATTCTATGCTGGCTGGCTTTGTATCATCTTTTAAATCATGCATAATTTCTTTATATATGACAAAAGCCTTTCAAGATTCCTGAGGGAAAAAATCTGATCAAATTTTACTCTAGAATTGCCAATTTCTTAGAGGAGTAGGAGGCCTAAAAAAAATCTGGTAGGTTGAATCAAAAATTAACACACTATTTTTCATAGAAGAAACTAATAGTTACTGGATCTTCGGAAATTTTGTTACTAGATTTGGCAAAATAAACATAAGCAGGATTCTCCAAATAGAGTACTATAATGCAATTAGTTTTGCCTCTTTTATAACCTATAATTCTTTAATTTGGATATTTACAGACATAAGAATTTCTATTTGTTACCTACTATCTTATTTGTTTAGTATTTAAATCCATGGATTTATTCTTGGATTTTAGAAAGCAAGTACTTTATATTTTCTTTAGATCATTATTAATGACTTTATCTCAAAGATCATTAATTTTAACTCTAATACTCTGCTTTAGTCTCATTTGAATTGTTCTACTTATCTCAGAGGTAGAGTTTGTATATTACCATCACAAAAAATAACTATTTGCATAATACTTTATGATTTTACATCTATTACAAACACATCACAGGGAGCCATAGGATGCATTCAGTAGCTTGTCATTCACCACTTCAAGACCCTTCAGAATCAAACAAGGGGAAGGATGACATTTTGTTAATAGCAGAGTTCAGAAATGAATATAAATAATAACCTTGAAGTTTTAAAATACACAAGAAAGAAAAAATACAAAAAGAGAATGATCCAGGAACACCAACAAAACACAACTTTCAATTTGTAATTTCCATGTCTTTAAATAAAGCATGATGTTAGCAGGTTTATGCATATTCCATTACGGTAGTCATTTAATTGTCTAAAGCTATGGTACAAAAATAAAGAGAATTACTATCTTTCTGCTGGATTTTAAAATATGATAAATTTTAAAGCTGATTGTTCCTATTTACAAAATTCAGTTTTCTCCCCACTTTCTGACATAAGTATCAACTCTCTTACTTTAGCTTAATCCCATAAATATCTAAGCTAGGAGTGTTTATGAGAAAAACACTGACACTGGATNAGAATGATCCAGGAACACCAACAAAACACAACTTTCAATTTGTAATTTCCATGTCTTTAAATAAAGCATGATGTTAGCAGGTTTATGCATATTCCATTACGGTAGTCATTTAATTGTCTAAAGCTATGGTACAAAAATAAAGAGAATTACTATCTTTCTGCTGGATTTTAAAATATGATAAATTTTAAAGCTGATTGTTCCTATTTACAAAATTCAGTTTTCTCCCCACTTTCTGACATAAGTATCAACTCTCTTACTTTAGCTTAATCCCATAAATATCTAAGCTAGGAGTGTTTATGAGAAAAACACTGACACTGGATTCAAAATTCTGCTTACAACTTAGTTTCTATGTTTTCTTACATAATTAGACAAAATATGAATAAAATTCTGAAAGCTTCCTTTTCACCCACAATCTAAATACCCATAGCTCTTAAAGCTTTTTGTAAACAACATGTATCTCCATGAAATACATATCCCTTGAGTCAAAGTCTACCTAAAAATCTTATGTGTAGTCTCTCAAAACATAATATAATGTCTATCCCCCAACTAGAAAGATGCAAAAAAAGGAAGGAAGAGAGCAGAGGAAGAAATGGTGCACGTTGTTGTTTTTCATTCATGCAGTAGAGTGATGTCAGTGTCTGCAGCAGCAGCAGCAGTAGGCGCTCTGGTCAATGGAAGCTAAAACCCACTGATGTCAGAACCTTAGTGAATTCAAAAGAAACTAATTGAAATTGTTAAGTCACAGGATAGATGTGAAGTGGCTAAATCTGGCAGAACATGTTACTTCTAYGTTGTACTTTCAATACGGGCAGAGGAGAACAGAATGTGGSCAAGTGACACAGTGGTAATACAATCAAGAATCTAGGAGCACAAGAGCATGCTTTCAAAAATCCCAAGATGCAAGAAACTGACAAAACACCTGATGTTATAAACAGCAGAACTACAGATAAAATGCTCCTCAATTCCCAGCACAAGCGGTGACCCTACAAATCTGTCTACTGCACAAACAGACTCAAAACTAAGTGTTTTCATCATGATTGCATTAAAATTGCATTAAACTCTGGTGTGCCATTCTACAACAAAGAGTAGACTTTAAGCCTGATCACAAATTTCATTAAAACTACTTCATGATGGGGCATGTAATTCCTAAGCAATTAGGGCTTTTGATGGATGTAGAAAAACAAGTTGTACTATTATCTGTGCTAAGATGTTACTGTTTATCAACAAAAAGGAGGTACTAGGTGACCATTATATTGTTGCAGCAATTGCCAAAACTTCTCAAACTCTGCCCACAAAATCCTCTGCACACAATCTACAATTCTTATTTTTTTTACATTGTTCCTAAAAGAAAATCCCCAAGCTCCCATTAACGAACTGTTAAAGCGAAATCATTCAAAAAATGCCTGTGACTGCTGCCGCCTTCTTCTCTCTGTTACCTCTCAGTTAACACAGCCCCAGAAAATGTGCAAGGGGCTTGCATATGGCATTAATCTGTTAGAAAATGGTGGACTTTTCTATAAAATACAGCCAAAGATGTGTGTTCAGTTGTGGTCATTATTAGGGCGATCACGTTGTTTTCATTCATTCATTCGGGATTTGCTGGAGGATGTCAGATTCTGCAGCAGCTGGCTTGACCTGGGGGAGGAGTGGGGGAGCAAATTCCTCCTGGTGCATACAGATCACAGGATGTGTTTCTTGTGCTCCTGCACTTATTCCACTGCACTTACATCCTACCCAGAGGCTTACCATCAAGGGATCTGAAAGCAAGTGCTTTAGCAACATGCTAATTACAGGTCTAAATTAAAGCTAAAAATACCTAAACTTTGATCTATCGTATTGCAATCCCTTTCTCTAACTCTAAACACCTCAAGAACGTCCACCTTAAACAAAAATCCCACATACCACATAAACATTGTATGAAGCTTGGTAGTATTTCCCTTCTCAGCAGGTTTTGTTTGTTGTTGTCCCTACTCCGATGATTCCTTCCACCACCATGCAGTAGCAGCAGCAGCAGCAGCAGCAGCAGCAGCAGCAGCTATAGCACTAGGCTGGTATCTAAGAATATTAGGTACTCGACTCTCCCTTATGGCCTTTACGTTCCTGTTTTGCCTAATTTTCTTTTTCTCCCCTAGGAGTCAACTAGTTCATGCACTATGTCCCTAGGCATAAACAAACACAAACCCAAACAATTAAACATTAAGGGGAGTGCACAGCATCCACCCACTCACCATTACCTTTGACACCTAACAAAAAAAGAAACTTGAGATCCCTCCACAGCTCAGCTGAACTGCTAAGTATACTTAAGGATGGAAGGAAAAGTGAACATACTCCACAAACAGGCTTTAAGAAATTTACCACGAAAATCACCATTCGGGCATAAGCCACTTGTAGTGCAGTAGTGATCTAATGCATGGCTATATAAAGTAGAGGAGAGGGTGGATAAACCCCCATACACTTAAAACTGTCTCCCCTACACATGCAAAGGATATCCTAACAACCTAACTACCGCCATCAAGCCTCCAAAACACAAAACGAGCAAAACATACTCCAGACAAGAACTTTGTGGGAAAGCACAAAGGCTGTGGAGATTACCACTACCACCTTCTTCACCGCTAGAGAGTTTGTGTGCCTGTTTAAAAGGGTTTAGCCCGGCTCCAAACACAGAAAGCTAAKAAGCTATTAAACCGAAACACTTTTCTTTTGCAGGCGAGGGATGCAAGATAAAATCTGAGTGGCGGTGTGAGGGTCAGATAAAAGTTGATTTTCAGGTCGCTCCTTCGAGCCCTGCAGCG
>BDUI01018305.1:12890-45105 GCA_002335545.1 Apodemus speciosus
TGTAATTCTTTAAGAGATTTTTGTGTTTCCTCTTTCATGACTTCTGCCTGTTAACCCACATTCTCCTGTATTTCTTTAAGTGA
Source organism: Apodemus speciosus (assembly GCA_002335545.1). Lineage (NCBI taxonomy): Eukaryota > Metazoa > Chordata > Mammalia > Rodentia > Muridae > Apodemus > Apodemus speciosus. Next base: position 12,974 of record BDUI01018305.1, read on the forward strand.
TTTTTGCATTTCCTCCTTATTGGCTTCTATCTTTTGATCCATTTTCTCCTGAAGTTCTTTAACTGATTTTTGTGTTTGCCTTGAAAGGGCTTCTAACTTTTAATCTATTGTCTCCTGTATTTCTTTAAGAGATTTATTTGTGTCCTTCTTGTGTTCCTCTAGCAGCATCATGACCAGTGATTTTAGACCTAAATCTTGTTTTTCTGGTGTGTTGGGGAATCCAGGACTTACTGCTGTTGGAGAATTTGGTTCGGATGCTGCCATATTGCCTTGATTTCTGTTAGTAACGTTCCTATGTTTCCCTTTTGCCATCTGGTTATCTCTGGCGTTAGTTGGTACTATAATCACTGGCTGGTGCTTGAACCCCCTGTGGGCCTGTATGGCTATTTCCCTACCACTGGATGGCTGGGTTTCCCCTGGCACAGATTGCTGATGTGCTGCTCTCCTCTTGGGTGCTGTTGGACCCCTGGTGTATCTTGCTCCAAGCAATGTTATACCTGGTTGTCCCTGTGGACCTGAAGCTGCTTGTCTGTTCTGTCAGGGAGCAAATCCCTCTAAGTGCTGACCACCCTGCAGGGCACAAGACCCAGGCCTGGCTGGCACACAGATGAACTACCTCTCCGCCCAGATCCTGCCTGCAGGTCGCAGCCTGGTGGCCTGAGTCCCCAGAGATCTTAAACTCGGGATAACTCGGGTACTTGAGTCAGCTTGCTCAGACCCAACAGCAGCAAAGATGGCAGCAGGGAGTGCGGGATCCCCCACAGGGCCCAGAACCCATGCCTGACTGGCCCACAGGAACTGCTGCTTTGCCTAGCTCCTGAGCACAGATCTCTGCCTGGCGGCTTGAGTCTCCAGAGATCTTAAACTGGGATATCTCAGGTACCTGCGTCAGCTTGCTCAGAACCAGCAGCAGCAAAGATGGTGGCGGGGAGTGAAGGATCCCTCACAGGGCCCAGAACCCACGCCTGGCTGGCCCATAGGAACCGCTGCTCTGCCTAGCTCCTGAGTGCAGATCGCTGCCTGGCGGCTTGAGTCCCTAGAGATCTTAAACTCAGGATAACTCAGGTACCTGGTCCATTTGTCCAGTCCAAGCAGCAGCAAAGAAGGCGGTGGTGGCGGGCAGTGCAGGATCCSCGACAGGGCCCCGCAAAATATACCAATTCTAAAAGAATATATTCAATAGGGCAATCATTCAAGGCTAGTAGCATATTCCAAGGAACAGATTAATAATATGGTCAGTGCTCTTTACTGCTGAGCTAACTTTCCAGCCCCTATGATTAATTATTGCTTAACAACTAATACCTGATTTTTTTAAAAATAAATCTTCAAAGCTTAAATTTAAAATATTCCAATTCTTTCTAATTAAGGCTTTCTTTACCATATACCAAAATCCACTTCTGATGACACACGTGTAGCCATATGAAATTATATTTTTGGGAAAAAATTTTTCATAATAATTTTGTAAATGATTTGAAAAGTGAAGCGTTGGTTTTCCTGGAGATCAGGTCTTGTTAGTGACCCGTCTCAAGGGGTGGTTTCATACCCATTATTCTTGCTTAAGATCATGGTCTAGGCTACCAGGAACCTGTAGGTAAGAAAAGGAATGAAAGAGAACAAAACAGAACAATTGCCATGAGAACTACAGCTCAATTGTTTTCTCCAGCCAAGAGTTCCACAACCAGTTCCAGGAGATCTCCTTCTTTTGAAGTCTAATGCCTCAGTCTGTGGAACTTGTCACACAGATTCTACTGGGGTCAGTCTGGCACATTACTGTTGCTGCCTCGATAGGGCAGACTTAGTGTGAAAGTGGTGTCCACCACAGACACCAAACACCACTAGTCCATGACACTGTAGCCAGCTGTATACACACCCTCCATGTCATGATGCTGGAGTAATGCAAAGGGTTACAGATAGCCACATACCGATCATAGGACATCACAGCCAAAAGGGCACATTGTGTACCCCCCAAAATGAGGAAGAGCAGAAGCTGAGCTGCACAGCATCTAAATGAAATGGCCGTTTTCCTTGAAAGGAGATGGATGAGGGCCTGTGGAACAATGTTGGTCGAAAAGCAGAGGTCAGCCAAAGACAAGTTACACAGAAAGAAATACATGGGTGTGTGAAGCCGAGAGTCAGCCTGAACCAGGAACATGAGAAGCAAGTTTCCAAGGACAGTGACCATATAGATGCCCAGAAATAAGATGAATAGCAGCTTCTGGGTGTGGGAGTCATCAGAGAGTCCCAGAAGGAGAAATTCGGTCACCTGTGTCTGATTTGTCTGTCTCATTGTTCATCTGCYTTTTCAGCAGGAAGTGTCTATGAATACAGATGTATATAATACAATATTATTTTTTTCAGAGTTTGGAGAGCTTAAAGATAGCCTGATCTCTGGGAAACATTTCAAAACTTCGCTTTCCTGCTTCTTCAGAGATTATCATACTACAAGACTTGGAGCATTTTCAGTGCTTGGACAACAGTGCTTTATGAAATGAAATATTTGTATTTGCTGTCATCTGGCAAGTTGGGAGTAGATGAAAAGAATCATCTCATGATTGTGTTGAATTTTTAAAAGGCAATTTTGGCACGTTTTCTCTTCTCTGAAAGAACAATAACAAAGATTTAATTAAGGTTTTATAAAGACCCAATATGCCTTAACGAACTTATTTCTTTTTTTTTTATTTTCTATATTCTTTGTTTACATTCCAAAGGCTTTCCCCTTTCCCAGTTCCCCCCTCACCATATGTCCCATAAGTCCTCTTCCCTCTACACATTCTCCAATCACCCCCCCCCCCATTTCTCTTTTCTGATACTCTCCTACAAAACTGGATCCAGTCTTCTAGGGATCAGGGTCCTCCTTCTTCTTGGGAATCTTTTGATTTGCTAATTGTGCCTTTAGTATTCAGAGCTTCTGGGCTCATTAATATCCACTTATCCATGATTGCATTTCATGTGTATTCTTTTGTGATTGGGTTAGCTCACTTAGGATGATATTTTCCAGGGATACGAATTTATTTCTTACATAAGAGAAAATAACCCTTCTTGAGGGAGAACAACACCTCAAAGGATAAGTCTGATTGATAGTCTTTGGCAATCTTTTCCACAGCACCAGTTGTAGCTCTACCAGATCAGCTGTAAATGACCTTCAAAGACAGTGGGCACAACATCAGCACAATGAGACTTCCTCCCATTATTTATCGGCTACCCCACCCAAAGAGTATAAACCCTTTTTTGTAAAATGATGCCACTTTTACTGTGTTCCTTAGAAGATATGGAATAGTATGTTGTATAGTCCATGATTATAAATTAAGTAAATCAAAAATACTTCGATCATATACTCAGTTATTAGAAGGATTGCAAATTAGGGAAATTGGATAAATTTTTAATAATAATTGTGCTTTTTGATTAATAATAATAACAATAGTGTTCTCCAAAAATAATGAAACTTAGAACATAAAGTTTAAATTCCTATGAAGATGTTGAGCTATCATGCTTTTATCTATCTAGCAAAGCAGTCTAAAAATATTATTCTAAAATGCAGCCATAGAAATGTATATTTATTTTGTATATGTACTTTGTACATAACAAAGTAAATGTAGCTAGTAAGGAAACTAGTGATATTGAATTAGTTACCTGGATAATTTTAGAAAATTTATGCATACAACTACATATGGGCTTTATTAGCATGATAACAAATATGTGTTTTTATCAGCACATTGTTATATATAATGGTGAATCTAGAACAAGTTTATTTCAAAGGAATTATGTCTTTAAATACTTAGAAATATCTTCAACAATTGCAATGTAATATAAAAGTATTTCTGATTTTAACAGCTAGAAAATCCAGATATTTTAATGCCAGTTTGAGTTTGTTCCTGTGTTCAGAAGATGCCAAACACTGTTAGCAGGGGCTAAAATGGAGATACAGTATTTCACATCCAGATTGAAGAACACATTTTAGTCCAACCTGAGGACTGTTGGATTCATCTCTCTCTAAAGGATGAAAAAGACAAAACCACATCATCCCACATAATCTCCTAACAGGCTATTAGCATCTGGATGGAGCTGTGAGTCTAAGCGACACAATGCTTCAACTTATAAGAGGCCTTTATGAATAAAGTTGAAGGGATGGAGAGATGATGATGTCTCAGTGACTAAGAGTATTGACTACCCTTCCAGGGGTCCTAGGTTCAGTTGCCAGCAACTACATGGTAACTCACAACCATCTGTAATGGGATCTGCCCCATACATTTACTTATGAGTTATTTGACAACATACAGAAGAAATGGTCTGTTTTGGCTCACAGTTTGAGGATTCAGTCCATCATAGTGGGGAGGTTGAGGGAGCAGAAATGTGAGGTTATGAGTCATATTATATCCATAAACAGAAAGCAGAGAGATAAATGCTGGCATTTAGCTAGTTAACTTGCCTTGGATCCCAAGCCACAAAGAGCTTCAAGGTGGGCTTGAAGGTGGGCTTCAAGCTTACCTTCAAATTCAAGGTGGGCCTTCTCTCCTCAATTAAACCTTTCTGAAAATACCCTCACAGATACACATAGAGGTATGTTTCTATGGTGATTTTCAAAACCATCCATGCTGACAATGAAGAATAACCAATCTTTCTTACATGTGCCAAATGACGAAAGCCAACCTTATGACTATATCACATTTACCACAGCTATTTCCTCCTAATATTTTTCCACACTATCTTTACCCATCCTCCATTCTAATCCCCCAAGTCACAATAGCACACATATGTACCCATTCACAATCACCTACTTTCAGTTGCACAAATATGCGTGCAGCATTATCTAATTGCCTCCACAGTAGGTGTGAACAAATTATATTTTAAAACAGTTGTGTTTCTGTGTGCCTATCAAGTACAGGGAGCACTTTGCATGTGGGGCTATCACTTACTCTGCGATGACATTACAAGGTAATAGTCACAACTCAATTACTGTAAAAAAAAACACTCCCATACAAATGTGAAGGTGAAAATATTGCCTTAGGGTCAGAAAGTTTCTGCTAAAATATGATTGCCACTGCTAAGCTTTCTAACATTTTGTTTAGCTTTTTCTATAGAGTTTTTGTTTAAATATCCATTCTTTTAGAGATAAACAAACACCCCTTCAGTGAAAACAACAACAACAACAACAACAACAACACACACACACACANACACACACACACACACACACACACACACACACACACACACACACACACGACCAAACCTGATTCTGTGGGAGGTCTGCTTATAACTTTATAACATGAAAAACAAGATTTGTCTTCACTGGGAACATAATAATGTAATCATTATTTGATAGGGTAGAGAGCTCCTGTAGAAAAAAACTTGGCTAGTTCTATGTCAGCAGATAAGTAAATCATAAAAATCAAATCTAGGTAAATAAAATCCAATCTCAATCTTACCCATTTCATTAGTTCATGTCAGGTTTTCTCTTCTTTACCAATCTTTTCATTTTTTTTCTTTTAGAGGAAAAGATAAAGATTAAATTAACATTTAAGAACCATTGAGTACATTTCACTCTTAATAGAGAAAGTCCTAGAATGGCACCACCTATAGTTAGACCAAGCATGGAGTAGGTGTCTTGTCATAAAGGGAGAGAGCTCAGTCAATGTTGGAAATTAAGACCAAGACAGGGAAGGAATGAAGCTCCTTACTTATCTCAAACCTTCTTGCTGTATGAAATGTCTTATTATTGTCTTCAGAATATCCTATATTATAGTATTTCCTTTTAAATGCGGTGAATGGAGTAAGGAGTAGAGATGTTAAGAGCTGTCTCTGGGGCAGTCTAGAGTACTCAGGGGAATTGCTTCTCATTAGTGTGAATGGATCCTGTGCTGTGTTTCCTCTTAAGAGTCTCCCAAATGTATGTAAAGAGGATGGAAAGATAACATAGTTATGAGTCCCATCGTACTAACAGGCCCTATCACTGGGTCTTAAGTGGCATCTTTGGAGAAACTGCATATTCTACCATATACTCCCTGTATTAGTTTGAGAAGATTTATTTGCAAAATATGAAGATAGTATGGTCTAGATATCCCTAGATGAGCATGACTGGCATAATGTCTATGCATGATAAGCCCATAATAATCAAAATCAGGGCTGAGATTAGTATCTCAAGCTCAGTGATATCACATGTTTGACGTTATTCTGGAAATTTGCTATGTACGTGCAGAATTCTAAGTTGTCCAGATGGGAGACTGAAAATCTAACACAAACCAACGACAAAGAACAGTTAAGTGTAACATTTGATGCTATGGTTGGTATGAATAAAGCCTGTTCAAACTAGGGCCTGAGACAAATTCCTTCCATGTCTAGTCCCCTCCAGGTTTTTATCATGAAGAGATATTAGATTTTTTCAAAAGCCTTTTCTGCAGCTATGGAAATGAACAGGTAATTTCAGTTCTTGAATCAATTTATCTGATGTGATATACATATACACATATACATATACACTATACACATACACATACACATATACATACATATACATCATATACATATACATACACATACACATATACACACATACACATATACATATACATCATATACATATACATTATACACATACACATAAATATACATATATACATATACATTATACATATACATACTTATACATATATATATCCATATCTATGTATCACATATGTTTAACCAACTCTGTATGTCTATAATGAAGCCAAGTTGATTATAAACAATTATTTTTTGATCTGTTCTTGAATTTGCTTTGCAAATATTTTGTTGGGGGGTTTTGCATCTGTGTTCACCAAGGAGTTCAGTCAATACTTTTCTTTTTTGTCTGTGACATTTTCCAGTTGTAGGTGTGAAGATAATACTGGCTTTGTAAAGAAAATTCAGCTGAAACCCCAGTCTTTCCTACTTTATGTTAGTTTGAAAAGTATTGGTGTTAATTCTTTAAGGTTAGAATTCAGCAGTAAATCCATCTAGGACTGGACAATTTTTAGCTAGAATTGTTTTATTATTATTATTATTATTATTATTATTATTATTATTATTATTATCACTGCTTCCATATCACTGCTTATTGTAGAGCTATTGAAATTACCATATCTTGATTGAATTTTTAGCTCATATGCATCTGGAAGTTCATCCATTTCTTTGGATATTGCAGCTCATTGAAATATACATTCTTAGATATATCTTAATGATTTTCTGTATTCCATTTTTGCTATAATGTCTCAATTTGCACCTCCTTAATTTGGGTCATTTCTCACTGTCTTGTGATTAGTTTAGCTAAAGTTTGTTAATGTTCTTTATCTTTGCAGAGGATAAACTCTTTGCTCATTGGTTATTTGTATGGTTTTTATAATTCTCTCTTTTTTCTTCAGCTCTTGTTGCACCCATTAAGTGTTCACGAACCCCAAAAGACCACCAAGGAGCTGACTGATTGCACTAGTTGCTCTTTTGTCAAGCTAGCTTGGGCCACAATGTCATCTCTAACACAGCAGAATGGGGCAGTGAATCCCCAACTTCTCAGTGGGGCAAAGTTTTATAGGAAATGGCAAGCAATCAGGAGTGGGGTGTCCTAGCCTGTCACACATCTGAGTGGGGAGCTAATATGGAATTATATTGCCCTTTAAAATAATGGGGAGGGGGGAAATCGGAAAGGGGGAATAATTTGGAATGTAAACAAAGAATATAGAAAATAAATAAAAAAATAATTGACTGGTGCTGGGAGCCTGATCAGTAGTTGTTAGCAACTGAAGTGCCAGGGGCAGGTTTGTAACTTAGAGGTGCAGATTTATTGGAAAGTAACCTGGGAACTGGTGCTAGACTCAGGTTTGTTGGGGAGTAACCTCAAAACTGGTGCTGGAGAGTTCAGCCTTGGGTCAGATACTCTGAGATGGAGTCTGAACCCCAAATCTGGACTACCTCCCTCATTGTAATTACTTTTGTCTATTGAAGTTTGGTTAGCTTATATTGTTCTTCCAAATCCCTAGAAAGTATAAGTAAGTCATTCATTTGAGATACCTGTGATTATTTTAGTATAGTTGCTTTTTTTTTTTTTAAAATAAAATTTCCTCTTAAGACTACTATAAGCCGGGCAGTGGTGGCGCACGCCTTTAATCCCAGCACTTGGGAGGCAGAGGCAGGCGGATTTCTGAGTTCAAGGCCAGCCTGGTCTAYAGAGTGAGTTCCAGGACAGTCAGGGCTACATAGAGAAACCCTGTCTCAAAAAAAAGACTACTATAACTTAACCTCACATTTATTTGTACAATTCTGGCAATTCTTTGATGTCCTTCTTCATTTCTTCAATGGTCCATTTGTCATTTAATCTCTATGAACATTTCCGTGTTCAATAGTTTCTCTTGCTTGTAATTTCTAGTTTTAGTTCACTATGATCAGAAAAGAACAATAAATTATTTAAAATTTCCTATATTAATTAATATTTGCTTTGTGTCATTGTTCATGATCTACTTATGAGAAAGTTTTGTGGGATGAAGAGAAGAGTGCTTATATTACAGTGTTTGGATGGTATACTTTGCACCTTTCTGTTGGGGGCATTTTCTCTATGATGTTATTTAACTCTGCTTTTTTTTTAGTTCAAAATGACCTGTCCATTGCTGATAATGGGGTATTGAAATTATACACTATTACTCTATTATAGATTAATCTATCTTTACAACTWGTGGTGTTTGTTTTACAAAATTATGTGTCACCCTTGTGTGTATATATATTTAATATTCTAATGTTTCATTTATGATTTGTTCCCTTAATTGCTATGAAATGACCTTCCTTGTATCTTCTAATTTTAATTATATTTTTATTAAGGATAATACCAATAACCATTGTCTGTCTCTAGTGCCATTTATTTGGATGACCTTTTACCATTTTTCACCCTAAGATTACAGCTAATGTTGTAGGTTCATGTTTTTAATCTAACCTACTTTGTGCTCATTCTTGTATTTATTTTTATGACAGTCCCATGGGATAGTCCTGTCTGGAACTATGTGGATCAAGAAGGATCATCTTGTCACTCCCCGTGAAGTGCTGAGATTAAAGGCATGTGCCACCATGCCAGCCTAGGTCATGCCATTTGAGCAAGCAATTAAGATCATTGGTATTTAGAATGATTATTAAAGTGTGTTATTAATCACTATTATTTAATTTGTAGTGTTTAGTATTTCTCTATTCTTTGTTTGTTTAACTCATATAGACTCATGAATGCCTCAATCTTTTCTCTTAGTCTGAAGGATCTCTTCAAGTATATTTCATAGAGCAGGCTTAGGGGTGATGAATTCCTTCATCCTGTTTTTATCATGGAGAGTTTTTCATTCTCCTTAAATCATTGCAGCTTTCAATAAATTTATTCCATATATTTGGTCAGTTACCTATAATATGATTAGAAATAATTTTTCTAGTCTGGTCTGGTCTGCTTGGTGATACAAATGCTTCCTCCATCTGAATAATTATTTCTATTCCCATATCTGATGAGTTCTTGGTTATGATTTTATTGAAAATATTTTCTGTGTCTTAAGCCTGAAATTCTCCTTCTCCTCCTCCTTATTCTTCTGTATCTATGATTAATAGATTAATCATTTTCTTACCATCCTTAAGATCTCAATTTTTTTCATGCATAGTTATTTTGTTTTTCATGTTCTGAACTTTCTAATTCCTCTATCTTGTCATTAAACACTCATAATCAATCTTCCCATGATCTCTTTGGTTGGTGAAGATTTCCTTAGAGCTCTTTATTTGACGTTTTTGGCCTGCATATAATATGCTATTTCCTCCTGCTGTGTGAATTCTGCCCAAGGAATGCCACCCATGGGCAAATTGTAATTTTCCTCTAATTTATAACATTCACTTTGCAAACAGCCCTTATTTGACTGAGACTTTCTGCCGCTAAGAAGAAAGTGGTGAGAACAAGTATCACTTCTTCTCTATTCCTGCTACGAGTGCAGAGATATCCTAGAATAAAAGTTTCAGAGAAACAGTAATGTGCTCTTGAGTCATACTCTCTAGAACCCATGGTTCTTTTGAATGTTTGTTAGAACCATCCCTGGATGATCACAATAAATCCAGTCTTCCCTCGTCCTCCTCCTCCTCCTCCTCCTCCTCCTCCTCCTCCTCCTCTTCCTTCTCCTCCTCCTCGTTGTTGTTGTTCTTCTTCTTGTTGTTCTTCTTCTTGTTCTCCTTCTTCTCTTTCTCCTCCTCCTTCTCCTCCTTCTCTTCCTTTTTCCTTCTCCTTCTCCATCTCCTGCTCCTCCCCCTCTCTTCCTCCTTTCTCTCCTCCCTCCCTCCCTCCTTCCCTCCCTCTGTCTCTCTCTGTCTCTCTCTCTCATTTCTACCTTATTGTCAAATCTCATTTCCATATCCTATACTGACTTCATTACATTTTATTTTCTTAGAACTCAGGAAGTTTTGCTTTCTCTTTTATTTCTTTAAACATTCATGTGGTCATTAGAATGAGAAATTTACTCCATACCACATAAATTTGAACACTTGATTCCCATGGTGTTATTTGGAAAAATTGTGAAGCAATTAGAAGGTAGAGCCTTGCTGAAGGAAATAGAGGAAATTTTAAGAGTTTATAACCTTGTTTCACTTCAGGTCTACCTTCTGTATGTGGCTGATTCTGTGGTCTCTCAGTTTTCTGCTCTGCTTGTACTTTTGCATATATCCCAATCCTGTGGACTCTCACTCTGAAACCATAAGTCAACATAAACTCTTTATTCCATAAGTCAGTTAGGTCATGGAGTTTTGACACAGCAATAAAATCTAAAACAATTTATACAATCATTTCTTCAACTCTTTTTCTCTGTGATATCTAATTCAATCTCATTGAAAAACCATTGCTTTTTTTCACTTTTTAAAATGTTTCTAAATTTTTTATTATTTATTTTTTTTACAGTCCAGATCTTATTCCCCATTCCTGGTCCACCCTCTGACTGTTCCACATCCTATACCTCCTCTCCAACCCTCGGTCTCCATGAGGATATCCCCACCCAACCAGACCTCTAAACTCCCTCGGGCCTCCAGTCTCTTGAAGGTTAGTGCATCTTCTCTGACTGAACCCAGACCCAGCATTCCTCTCTTTTATACGTATTTGGGGCCTAATATCAGGTGTTGTATGCTGTCTGGTTGATGGTCCAGTGTTTGAGAGATCTCAGGGGTCCAGGTAAATTGAGACTGCTGGTCCTCCTACAGGGTGCCCCTGCTCCTCAGCTTCTTCCAGCCACTCCGTAATTCAACCACAGGGGTCAAATGCTTCTGTCCATTGGTTGGGTTCAAATATCTGCATCTGACTCTTTCAGCTGCTTTTTGGGTCTTTTAGAAGGCAGTCATGCTAGGGCCATTATTGTGGGTGCTAAATAGCCTCAGTAATAGTGTCAGGGCTTGGGATCTCCCCCTTGGCTCCGCTTTGGGCCTGTCGACGTACCTCCATTTCCTCAGGCTCTTCTCCATTTCCATCTCTACAGTTCTTTTAGACAGGAACAATTATGGGTCAGAGTTTTGACCATAGTATGGCAACCCCATCCCTCACTTTTTTGGTCAATGTCCACTTATTAGTGAGTATGTACCCTGCATGTCCTTTTGGATCTGAGTTACCTCACTCAGGAGATATTTTCTAGTTCCATCCATTTGCCTGCAAAACTCAGGATGTCCTCATTCTTAATGGGTGATTAATATTCCATTTTGTAAGTGACCCAAGCTAACTACCAAAAATCCTAAACAACTCTATCAAAAAAAAAAAAAAACGGGGTATAGAACTAAACAGAATTCACAACAAATGAATCTTGAATGGCTGAGAAGCACCTAAAGAAATGTTCAAAGTCCCTAATGATCAGAGAAAGGCAAATCAAAACAACTTTGAGATTGAACCTTACACTAATCAGAATGGCTAAGATCAAAACCTCAGGTGACAACACATTGTTGGCAAGGAACACTTCTCCATTGCTGGTGGGATTGCAAAATGGCACAACCACTCTGAAAATCAATCTGGAGGTTCCTGAGAAAACTGGAAATAGATCTGCTTGAAGATCTAGCAATACCACTCTTGGGAATATAGACAACAGATAGCCCACCATGCCATAGGGGCACGTGTTGACTGTGTTCATAGCAGCCTTATTTGTGATAACCAGAAGGTGAAAACAACCCAGATGTCCCACAACAGAAGAATGAATACAGAAACCACTGCTTTTTAATTAATACTTTTTCATGTTGCCTTGAATTTTATCTTTCTTGTATTTTTGTGTTAAGGCTTGTTTTTTTAAGGAGTTACTGGTTAGATGTCCTAATTACCCTCATTCTTTTGTTTTTGTCTATTTGTTTGCAATGCTCAAGAGGAAGTAGATTATAGTAGTGTGAAGGCTTCAGTGTTGCCCTCCACTAGACTAGTATTGGTACCGTACTCAGTCCCCAGCTCTTTCCAGAAAATACAGTCCATCTTTGTGGTCCAGTCTCTACTCTTGCATTTCTTCCCAGGCTCTATAATGCCCAGATAACACAAATGTTCATCAGCTTCACAGTGTGACAAATAAATACAGGGACATAATCCTAAATCATAAAAAGAAGCAAAACAGAGGTGCTGGAGAGATGGCTCAGCGGTTAGGAGAAACAAAATAGAAAAAAAAACCCATAAAACATCATCCCAGTATGAAGAAAACTGGTGTATACATTGATTGCAGTATAAATATAAACTCAGTTTGTTTATTTTAATAACTAATTAGAGTTACTCTCAAATTTGTGTGGGAAAACAGGAATCCACAATTAGAATATCAAAAACAGTTATGCTGAAATTCTTGAATACATTATAAACTGAGGAGCTACCAGCAATTGATAACTTGCTGGGAGGACAGTTTTGCTGTTGTGTTCTTGTTGTTGCTGCTGGATGCTGATGTTGATGCTGATGCTTAGGATGTTGTTGTTTATTTATGAAAATAACCCCTGGTAAGTATAATAGACTCCAGCAAATGGCCACACACCCCGATAGTGTATAGGCAGTACAAGTGAGACTCAATAGATTTATTTTTTTTAAAGAGACACAAAATGGTGTGTGTAGGGAAGAAGAGTTAAATCTGCAAGGACTTGGAGAATGAAGGATAAATATGGTCAAAATACATTTTATGAATTTTTCAAAAAACTAATAAACGTAAGAAAGACTTTTTTTGAAAAAAGAATCTAAAGTCTCATCTAAAAATCGTCTGACTTGTGGCTAGTAAGATAGCTCAGCAGGTAAAGGTACATACTACAAACCCTAATAACCTAAGTTCAGTTCCTGAGACCAATATAGTAGATTCCACCAAGTTGTCCCCGGCTCCACATGCTGTGTGACATGAGTGTACTCACAGACACACATTCACACACACACACACACACACACACACACACACACACACACACACACAAATAAATACAATTTCTAATTGTCATAGTATAAATTATCCCTATGAACAAAAAAAAACAAACCCCTTTGTCTTTATGTCAAATAGAAGTATAAAAGTTAAATACAGAAAGCTTGGTGTAAAATGAATTCTTTTTMTTTCTCTAAAATGTTCTATATGTTTGTCAACAGCCTGATCTTATGAAGGCATTTTTTAAAATGTATGTGAGTAAATCCTTCAGATTCACCAGAAGAGGGCATCAAATCCCATTACAGGATGGTTGAGAGCCACCATATGTTTGCTGGGACTTAAACTCAGGACCTCTGGAAGAGCAGTCAGTAATCTTAACTGCTGAGCTGGATATATGGCTCAGCCCATGAATTTATTTAATATAAGTGCGAGTAGCAAATTAATCCATGGGCTGTATTTCTTTACCATTGCAAGTTCACAATAACCACACAGGAAAAAAAAACCAAGATTCATTTCAAGCTGTACTTCAATATCTGGGCAATTATTGATCTCTTAATACTCTAAAAACAATTTAGCTACCTCCCAGGCATGATCCCATGATTCTTACATTATTATTCATCTGGCCCTTTGGGCTTCAGATGTTTTTACTCCTGGTGTCTTCTCAGATACTGTACTCCTCCCAAAACATCTGAAACTCCTTCCCCTGCCCCTCTCCTCCCCCTGGCTGGTAGAAGTTTCTGCCCCTTTTCTCTTCTGCCCACCCATTGGGTGATCAGCATCTATTGACAAGGCAGAGAATAAATACGAAGAGTAGAACTTGGGACAGGAGATGTTAGAAATGAGAATTACAATGCTGTCTCTTGATTGAAACAGGATATAAGGGCAGAGGAATCAGCATTTCAATAACACAAGGATAACCTTACCCAGTGCACGAAACATTATTCCTAGATATTGGAAAAACRCATTGACATTTTAATACTAGGTCAGTGTTAAAATTAAATTCTTGTTATTTTACGTGGTCCTCTGTGTACTTTAGGTGTCAAAACTTGCTAAAAACTGAAGGGAAAGTGCAAGCCCAGAAATCAAGATACATTCCTCAACTGTAAAGCCAAACCTCAGGTGAGGTAAGGCATGGTCATCTTGAGTTCAGTTGCTACATTAAGAAAATCAGAAGTCAGATGTCTTTGTGAAACTCTAAGCATATATCTTCAGATGCTATTTTGAGCAAAAATTGTGAAAGATTTAAAAGAGAGAGAGATATGTGTGATTTAGCAAATTTAGTTTGTGATTTTAATTACAACACAAAGTGTCCCAGGGTGTTGCTGTAAAGGGCAGAAAGGTAATAATGCTAAGGACTCTCAATGCTCCAGGGAATCCCCTGTTTACACAACCCTTAGGACCTCACCTTTAAATAGTTCCTCAACATAAAATATTTAGAAGCAAGACCTAGGAGACTTGAAACTTGTACTCAGTGAAGTAAGGCAGAAAGGTATAATTTGGATACAGCTAAAACTCATAAGATCAGTACAGACTTTGAAAAAATTATCCCAGAAACCAGTGTTGTCCTTTAAGTCTCTCCATCATGCTAAGTCCTAGGTTCCTTCATGGATGACACCTCCAACACTGTTTCTGCTCCATGTCTACACTGAGGTAAGAGAGGGCAAACTGCTAATAGATCTAGTCTGCATAATTCTGTAGGAATTATGTCTGGAGATTGGGGTGGAAGAAACAGGCTGTGTTATTGGCCATTCTACCACTCATTCATAGTTTTTCTTATTAGGTTCCTAGGTTTAAAAAAACCCTATTTCCATTTTTCTCCAAAATCTCAGTCTGAAAACTGGAATCCAAATTTTTCCTTCAAGGATGAAGCTCATCCCATAAAACCACAGAGACACAGAGGGCCCAGAGTCCATACCTTCCAGTATTGCTCTTCCTTTGGTGGAGAAGGCAGCTCTGCCTGGCTCTCTCCTTGCTCAGCTATCAGCCTTCAGCTTTTCATTGCTTCCTTAGGTTTCTACACATCCCGCCATCTCTCTTTGGCATATTAAATACAGTAGGGGTTGCAAGGACACTAGGAATATTGGTTTTGGGAACTCATCAAGATTGTACTTATTTCTCTTAAGCATTGCTCTCTGTGTAGGAGTTATGAACAAATCCACACTGCTGGTTCCACTCCTCTGATGATACTATGCAGAAGAGTCCAGTTACAACCAAGGTATCCTCCTAGTGCAGAAGAGGTAACAACCCTACTACTTATACATCAAACATTAACTTAATGTTTAAATATTTTTTCTTATACACAACAGACCTGATGAACTCATCAGGGCTGCATAGCTCAGCCTTGGTTAGTACTTACTCTGCTGTGGTGAAAGAGTTAGCAGCCATCCAGATGCTATATAAAAGACTATGTACTACCTGCACATTGGAGTATATATTTATATTGTATATTGAATTTTGGAGTATATTTAATATTGGAGTATATTTAATGTATATTGAATGTAAATTGAATGTATATTGAGTGTATATTGAATGCTGATGTAGTGTGTTTGTGTGTGTGTGTGTGTGTGTGTGTGTGTGTGTGTAAATCAGATTGTAAAAAATGCTACTGGTAGAGTGTGTGTACAGAGAACTCTCATGGGTGCAGCTGTGTGTCTATGTGAGAGTCATTAAGCTACACATGTATGACCTTATCAAAAACAAGTCAACCATTAACTAAGTACAGACATCTAGAAGAAAGAGTGACATATGCCTATAATCCTATCACCAGGGAAGGAAAGAGAGTAATGAGTTTGAGGCTAATCATATCTAGTGAATTATTTGAGAAAAATGAAAGGACATGTGGAAAGAGCTTTCTATTGCAGTGTTACTAGGGCACAAAAGATATAATGACTTCTTGCAAATCCCTTCAGAGGCAGCTTCCAGACTTGCAGACCACTCCCTGGTTTCACTTCCTCCTGCCTTTTCTCTACATATCAGGATTCTTATGGTCTTAGGTCACTGCTCATCTTATAGCTTTTATTTTCCATATTCATTTTCCCTTACTCCTACTGATTCTTCTTCACAATCTCTCCACAACAGACAGAGATGCCAATGTTGATTCCCTCAAGAAAGTTGAGTCATATAGAACTGTTAGCATGACAAGAAATGTATTCCTTGTCTTCTATGAAACATAAATGATAGTGTGCTTCATGACCTACCCCTTCTCACTCATTTATTACTCTACTGTCCTCTTTACTCTTTTGATATTACATTTCCCCATATATATGTGTATATACAAATTCTAAATTTATTCTGTAGCCCATTTTCTTAGTGCGACAATTGCACCTTACCCATGATATTGCTATCCCTGATTTCAGTCACCCATTGCTGACCACAATCCATGAACTATATTGTTTGTCTTCAATTTATCAAAAGAGAAAGATTGTATTCACCTAATGTTCATTATACTATGTTTTCATAACTGTTCTAATTTATTAGTTATTGTTGTCAATGTTCACCTCTACTTAACAAATTAATCTTTTTCATATTATGTTTGTGTAGGAAATTATAGTTATAAGAGTTGATACATACCATAGCCTGAAGTATCTACTGGGGGCTTTAGAAAATACTCCCAGTAGATAGAGGAATCTTGTATCTACTATAGACTCTACCAGAATTTAAATTCCTCTTCTTTGTTTGGTGTTAAAGTGATCATATTGATAAGGGTAACACTTCCGCATATATAGCATAGATACAAAATTAGATCTATGTATGTTATCTTTCAGCCTGCTTTTTTATTGCAATATGTTTACCTATTTAATTATTGTGTGTGAATATGTGTGTATTTGGTTGGGCCTGGTGTGTGTGGATGTATGTATTTGTGTACAACACACTATATAACTTGACATATGACAGACATCTTTTCATGGAAAACACAGATGCACTTAACTATTGATTAATTAATTTAATTATATCATCTTTATCACTGTGGCCATTTCTTTAATGGAGTTTTCAGAAACAATGCCAAATCTTACTAAGAAATTCATGTATGTGGAACTCAGATATCTGTACTCTTACTAACTATTTATTATACTGCATAGCTTCTGTTTTATAGGAAAGCTATAACTTATCTAACCTATGCTTGAACTGTATTTTAGTTCATGCATAGTTACTTATGAGATACAAAGTGCCAAACATTGATATTTTCAGGGGACAAAGGATCAGTCTCTTTTATTGTTATATCATTACTATTACTATTATTATTATTATTATTATTATTATTATTGTTATTATTATTATTATTTCTTTTTTACAGACCAGTGGCTACTCCCTCCCAATCCTCCTACAGTTCCTCATCCCATTCCTCCTCCCCTGTCTACAAGAGGATGTCCCAAGTCCCCCACCCCAACCCCACCAGACCTAATCCATCCCTGGGTCCTTAAGTCTGTGGAGGGTTCGGTGCTGCTTCTCTCACTGAGAGACACTCAGAGCTCAGAGGGAGGGACCTTAGATGAAAAGCCCAACAGTGGGAAGAGGGAAATTGTAGCATCCACCTCCAGTAGAAATACAGGGCATCAAGTGGAGTGATGGGGTTACCATTCCACAGTCAAAACTTCTGACCCAGAATTTGTCCTGCCTAAAAGAACTGCAAGGACAAAAATGGTGAAGAGAATGAGAAAGGAGGTTCAGTGAGTGGCTCAATTTGGGATCCAGCTCAAGGGGAGGCTTCAAAGCCTGACTTTATTGTTGATGGTATGGTGTGCTTAGAGACATGAGTCTAGTATGGCTGCCCTACATGAGGTCCAATAAGCAGCTAAAAGAGCCAGATGCAGATATTTACACCCAATCAATAGACAGAAGTTAGTGATCCCTGTGGTTGAATTTTTGCTATTTTTTAAATTTTTTTTAGAGATTATAATATATTATTTCTCCCTTCCTGTTTCTCCTTGCAACACTAACACCTTGATATCTTCCAAATTCATGAAATCTTTTTCTTCAAAAATTTTCTGTGTGTTTGTGTGTGTTTGTGTATATATGTGTGTGTTTTATGAATCATGAAATATTACACATGATATGTATGTATTTAGGGCTAATTTGGAGTTGGATAACCCGTGTATGAGCTCTTCCCCGGGGAAGATTATTTCACTCTCAGCATTCCCTAATTGCCTGTAGTTCTTTAGATGAGAGTTGAGGTCTCCTGAGTTTTCCCCTACTATGTTAGCTTGCCTATTGGTAGCCTACCTTGTTTAGGTCATGTTTAGACAGCCATGTTGGTCCTTTGTTTAGAGAACTGATGATTATTGCTAAGGTATGTGTACCACAACTGCAGCTTCTGTGTCACAGCATCATGCTAGTTATCATTGTGGGTCATAGACATTATAGCTACGTAGGACAGTTGGTTGTTTCTGTGCTTTGGAGGCTTGAATGGCACCTCTGCTACCATGAAAGCTAGTTTTTGAGGGGAAGGATTTAAGGTCAGATCTAATTCTAGGCTTCTGAGCCCTGTGTCCAAAAATATGGTATCTTTTGCAATGGGGATGTACCTTCTGCCTCCAGGAGATTGGGAGAATGGGGTCAGGGCAATAGCAATAGCTTACAATGAATTTTGGAAGTCTCTTGGATAGTCCTGATCAACAACTCAAAAGATGGCTACACATGTCTGGAGTTGGAGTCTTTGTTAGGGGGTCTTTGTCTTTTTAGAGCATTGTAAGTCACAACGGATGTTTTATTTATGATGCACATATAAATTTATACATTGACTTACATATATTATAGATATGTTCAGTAAATAGAAATAGTATGGTTGCTTAAGATTTTTTCAGACATCCTGTTATTTTACTCACCTTTTTTTCTGTATTAATGCCTTCTTCTCACTTGTTAGAACTACCTTGTTTTTCAAATAACCCTTCGCATCACTGTTGCTCTGCTATTATTTTGCTCTCTGTTGCTCCTACACCCAACCCTGAAATGGTCCCTTTTTACTTTATGAGTTTCTGCAGTCACGGCAGGTTATGTACTCACATCTAAAGACATGGGGTTGGACCCTCAACTGAGAGAGAACATACAACAGTTGTCTGTCTGGATCTGGGATACCTCACTCCATAGAATCTTTACTAGGGAACATTCATTTTGTAATTTCTTATATTTTCAAGCTCCTTTGAGAGATATTTTACTAACACTCATGCTAGAACTTGTTGTTTCTACTTCACCTCTGCCAAACTGGTAATACAGAAAGAACAGCTAATTGTTACTTCATTTTATATTTCTATGGTTCTAGGTTTGGACGAATTGATTCTTTACATGATCAGTTCTTTTGTCATTTGTATTTCTTCTGTGACTTGCTTGTTAAAAGTTCTTTTCCCAGGTAGGGAAAACACATCAGCTAATAAGTTGTTTCCCTTGGCAGCATAAAGACTTGAGTTCAATCCCTAGAAAACATAAAAAGGTATGCCAGGTGTGGTGACACCGGCCTGTAGTCCCAGCATTGTGGATGCAGAAACCAATGTATTCCAGGTATATATTAACTGGAACTGGCCAAGTAGATAAGACTGACTGGCAAGTGACCCTCAGGAAGCTGCCTTGTTCTGCATCCTCAATGCTGTGATTACAAGTGTGTGCCACCATGCCTGAACTATTTATGTGTACTCTGAAGACGTAACTCAGGCCCATGTACTTACAAAGCAAGCACTCTACCAAAAGGGCTCACTTTTCTATCTCTTCTAATGAAGAGCTGTTTTACTCTTGATTTTTCAAAGCCCTTTAACATAATAACTAGATTTTCTATATAGTATTTAATCAGTCATTCACTATTAAGCTGCTATATGATACAACATAGTAATCTTTTTTTTTTACTTGTATAGTTTTTTTTCTTTTTCTTTTTCTTATTGGATAAATTCTTTATTTACATTTCATTTCCGTTTTCCTGGTTTCCCCACCCCCTCAAGGTCCCATATGTCTTTTTCCCTCCCCCTGTTCCCCTATTCACCCCTTCCCATTTCCCTGTTTTGGTATTCCCCTACACTGCTGCATTTAGCCTTTCCAGAACCTGGGTCCACTCTTTCSTTCTTGTCGGACAGCATTTGGTAGGTGGATTTGTCTTTGGTGTTCCAAGATTCTAGGCTAATATCCACTTATCAGTGAGTGCATGCCTTGGGTATTCTTTTGAGACTGGGTTACTTCACTCAGTATGATGCTCTCCAGCTCCATCCATTTCTCTAAGAATTTCATGAATTCATTGTTTCTAATGGCTGAATAGTACTCCATTGTGTATATATACCACATTTTTGTATCCATTCTTCCGTTGAGGGACACCTGGGTTCTTTCCAGTTTCTGGCTATTATAAATAAGGCTGCTATGAACATTGTGGAGCATGTATCCTTATTGCATGCTGGGGAGTCTTCTGGATATATGCYCAGGAGTGGTATGGCTGGGTCCTCCAGAAGTATTGTGTCCAGTTTTCTGAGGAACCTCCAGACTGATTTCCAGAGTGGCTGTACCAGCTTGCAGTCCTACCAGCAGTGTAGGAGTGTTTCTCTTTCTCCACATCCTCACCAACATCTGTTGTCTCCTGAGTTTTTAATCTTAGCCATTCTGAYTGGTGTGAGGTGGAATCTCAGGACAACATAGTAATCTTAATTTAATGGTTTTGCTTTTCAATACCCTAAGAAGATACTTTCACATTCAAATATTACAAAAATATTTATTTTTGATCATTTCTAGGGTGTTTTATTCTGCTTTGTTTGATATCCATATAAGTTTTGGAGAAGAGTAGATTTTAAGAAATTTTTGTTTCTAATGAGATATCTGTTTTTTAATATGTTGTCTCCCTATTGATTTGATAATCATTTATCATTTTTTCTTTTATCATTTATTCCAAAACTATTTCTTTTTCTCCAATAATTTATCTTGGTTCACTTTACATCTCATTCCCACCCTTACAAATTCTTCCCCCTCATTTCCCCCTCCCTTTCTTTTTAGAGAAGGAAAAGCCCCCTTGGGTAACCCCCCACCCTGGGACATCTAGTCCCAGCAGCACTAGGCACATCCTTTCCCACCGAGGTCCAACCAGGCAGTCCAGATAGGAGGAAGGGAATTGAATGGCTGGAAACAGAGTGTGAGTCAGCCCAGGCTCCACTTGTTATGGGTCCCACATGAAAATCAAGCTTCACATTTGCAACAAATGTGTAGGGGTGCCTAGGTCAAGCCCATGTGCATTTTCCTTCATTGGTGTCCCAGCCTGTGAGCCTCCATGCTCTCAGGTTAGTTGACTCTGTGAGTCTTCTTAAGGTGTCCTTGCCCCATCTGGGTAATTCTATTCTGGACCCATCCAATAGACTCCCCATACCCCACCTTTTGTTTGGCTGTGGGTCCCTGCATCTGCCTCCATCTGATGCTGGATGTAGCCTCTCAGGAGACAGTTATGCTAGCTTCCTGCCTTCATGCATAGCAGAGTATCATTAACAGTAAAAGCGGTTGTCTCTCTCATATGGGATTGGTCTCACGTTGGGGCAGTCATTGGTTACCCAATCCCTCAGTCTCTGCTCCATCTTTATCCTTGTAC
The DNA here is from genome assembly GCA_002335545.1 of Apodemus speciosus. NCBI lineage: Eukaryota > Metazoa > Chordata > Mammalia > Rodentia > Muridae > Apodemus > Apodemus speciosus. Next base: position 34,859 of record BDUI01018305.1, read on the forward strand.
ATCTTTTAGGCAAGAGCAATTTTAGGTTACAGTTTTGTGGATAAATTGATGTCTTTCTTCCTCCTCTGGAACTGGCCACTTCAGTCTCTATATCCCTTTGTAATAAAAATCACAGCTAGGCTCACACCCATAATCTCCCTGTACTCTACCCCCATTCCCAGGCTTCTGGCTTCTCCCAGAGATACCCACCACAGATTTCCATTCTCAATCTCGACCTTCCACATTACAACTGATCACCATCCATTCCCTTCCTCACCCCCTCTCCTACCCAGTTACCTCCCTCTATTCAATTCTGAGGACCATCTTGTTTCCCCTTTAAGGAAGACTCTTCCTTGAAACCTCATTATTTTCTTTGGATCTGTATATTATAACACGATTATCTTGCACTTTATTGGCTAATGTCTACTTACAAGTTAGTACGTACCATACATGTCATTTTGGGCCTCAGTTAGCTCACTCAGGATATGTTCCAGGTTCATCTACTTGCCTTCAGATTTCCTGTTGTATTCCATTGTATAAATGAACCACATTTTCTTCTGTTTAGGGACATCTGGGTTCTTTCCAGTTTCTGGCAATTATGAATAAAATTTCTATCAACATAGTTGAGTAAGCATCCCTGAGGTATATTGGGGCATCTTTTGGTTATATGCCCAGGAGTAGCAAAGCTGAGTCTTGAGGTGAAACTATCCTCAGTTTTCTGAGACATTGCCAAATTTATTTCCAGAATAGTACAAGTTTGCACCCCCACTAGCAATGAAATGATGTTCCCTTTGCTCCACATCCTCACCAGCATGTTCTGTCACTTGAGTTTTGATCTTAGCTATTCTGATGGGTATAAGATGGAATCTCAGAGTCATTTGATCTGCATTTTCCTTATGACTAAGGATGAGGAACATTTCTTTAATTGCTTTTTGGCCATTTGAGATACCTCTGTGTGAATTCTGTTTAGCTCTGTTCCCCATTTTTAATTGGGTTATTTAGTTTGTTGGTGTATAACTTCTTCAGTTCTTTATATATTTTGGATATTGGTCCTCGGTTGGATGTAGGGTTGGTGAAAATCTTTTCCCAATCTATAGGCTGCCATTTTTTTCCTATTGACTCTATCCTTTCCCTTACAGAAGACTTTCAGTTTCATGAGTTCCCATTTGTCAGTTGTTGATCTCAGAGCCTGAGCCATTAATTTTCTGTTCAGGAAGTTTTCTCCTGTATCAATATTTTCAAGGATATTCCCCACTTTTTCTGTTATATGTAGTGTATCTGGTTTTATGTTGAGGTCTTTGATTCACTCAGATTAGAGTTTTGTTCAGGGTGATAAATATGGATATATTTCCATTCTTCTACATGCAGACATCTAGTTAGACCAGCACCATTTGTTGAAGATGCTTTCTTTTTTTCCCCATTGTATGGTTTGGGTTTCTTTACTAAAAATTGAAGCATCCATTGGTTTGTAGGATTATTTCAGGGTCCTCTATTTGATTCCATTGAACATCATTTCTTTTTCTGTACCAATACTGTACAGTTTTTATTACTATTGCTCCGTAGTACAACTTGAGATCATGGATGGTGTTAGCTACTGAAGTTCTTTTATAGTACAGGGTTGTTTTGACTATCCTGAGGTTTTTATTTTCCCATACAAAGTTGAGAATTGCTCTTTCAATGTTAAAAAATTGTGTTGGAATTTTGATGGGAATTTTATTAAATCACTATATCAATTCAACCAATCCACGAGCATTATCCCCAAACTATTCTTGAGTTTGATTGTGAATTTTCTATTAATTTCACTGAGACTCTGTTACTTGAACTACTCTGATGTAAATAAATTTCTTTAATAATGCTTTAATATTTGATATACTAACTCTCTGCACATATTGCACACCACAATTTCTTCTTCATAGACTGTGTACACTCTGTGGACTACCATTTTTAGACTTAGCTTATATTGTCTTTGATATGTGCTTTATGTCACTTTTATCAAGTATCTCCTTTGAATGTTGTGTTCCAATACTGTCATAATCATGTTATTATTTCACAGACACCTTTCCACATTTGTCATAAGTGCAATTCATATTTTATTCATTATTTCTGAGCAATTGCATTATGTATCATAACCATTCAAGTTGGTTTTTCTTTTTTTATATATGAATTTTAACCCTCCTTTCAAAATTAGCCAGAGAGACTTTAATTTTTTTCTTAATGTCTCGGAATAGTTTAGTCTGCATTTATGTCTGTGCACCATGGGTGTGCCTAATGCTTTCAAAGACCAACAGAGAGCATCATACTCTCTAAAACAAAATTAAGGGCATTTATAAGTTGTCATGCAGGTGCTGAGAATGGAATCTGGGTGTTCTAGAAGAGCAGAGAGTTCTAACATCTGAGCCATATTGCCAGCCCTCCCAGGAGGATTCAAATGATATTGCATTTTTATCTATTTAAAAACACAGCAGTGCACTTAATTAAAAAAAACAGTGGTTATAAGTAGTATTTGGATGATTGGGGATGAGGCTATTGTACACTGTGAACAATTAGATTAAAATAATCATATATATTAATCAGAACATGTTAGACAGAAAAATATAAAATCTTAGAACTACACAATTACACATTAGTTTTAACACAAGTCCCTTCTAATCGATTGAAGGTCATTAACTCAATCATACTGTGTTCTTATTGTTTCTAACAAATAGGTAAATACAAAAACATCTCAATGGGAAGAAAAAATCAGACCTTTGTACATGAGTTTTTGTTGCTGGGTCTTTCACAAGATGCACAGACTCAGATCCTCCTGTTTGTTCTTTTCTTCATTGTTTACATTCTGACTGTACTTGGAAACCTGCTCATCATTATCCTCATCCTCATGGATTCTCGACTCCACACCCCCATGTACTTTTTTCTTAAAAACCTGTCTTTTGCAGATCTCTGTTTCTCAAATAGCATTGTTCCTCAAGTGCTGTCCCACTTTCTGGTAAAAAGGAAAACTATTTCCTTTTGGGGCTGTGTGACACAAATAATTGTCTCCCATCATATTGGGTGTACAGAGTGCGCACTGCTAGCAGTGATGTCCTATGACCGGTATGTGGCTGTGTGCAAGCCACTGCACTACTCCACCATCATGACTCAACAACTATGCCTGCAGTTGGCCCTAGGGTCCTGGATCAGTGGGCTCCTAATATCTTTGGTAGATACTGCTGTTGCTTTCCATCTTCCCTATCAAGGGCAGAACATAGTCAGCCATTACTTTTGTGAACTTCCTGCCCTCCTGAAGCTGGCTTCAGCAGATACTTACAGCACAGAAATGGTCATCTTTTCAATGGGTGTTGTAATCCTCCTAGCACCTGTCTCCCTCATCCTCATCTCCTATTGGAACATCATCTCCACTGTGATTCAGATGCATTCTGGAGAGGGGAGACTCAAGGTGTTTTCAACATGTGGATCTCACCTTGTTGTTGTTGTCCTCTTCTATGGGTCTGGGATATTTAACTATATGCAGCCAAACACCAAATCCACAAAGAAACAGGATAAGATAATGTCTGTATTCTATACAGTGATGACTCCAATGCTAAACCCCATAATTTATAGTCTTCGGAACAAGGATGTCAAAAGTGCCTTCAGAAGACTAGCTACAAGAGTGGCCTTCTTTCAGAAGCAGTGACCTGTGGGTCTGTGTTTTATCTCCATGGTAATATCTTTGAAAATGGAGCAGGATTTTGCAAGGCAATTAGGAAGTGAGTCATTTCAGAAAGAACTATGAAACAGAAGAACACRTTGAGCAAATGGTGACCACCCTAAGCCAGAGCACAAACATAAATGACAAAGGTATAAAGCTGGGTTGTCTTTGATAATGAGAAGTGAAATGAACTATTTTAGTGAGTGTATATTAACTAATCTACCTTGGAACCCATTTAGGCCTTAGCGTATCGAAATATGCTGGCACATGCCTCAAATCCCAGTGTGCTGCTAGTTTATATCAGTAGCAACTGGGCACCATTCTTATCATCTGAAGGGAGGGAAACTCAATTGAAAAATTACCCCTTTAAGGACTGACTGTAGACAAACATGTAGAGAATTCTCTTAATTAGGAATATAGAATGACCCATTCCATTGTGTGGACACTCCCTGGATTGGTGGTCTTAGAATCTATAAATCAGCAGACAGAGCAAGCCATGAAATTCAAGTCCATAAGCAACACCCCTGCATAGTTTCTTCATCAGCTCCTGCCCATTTTGAGTTTTATAAAAGTGTAACATGAGTTCTTTGCTAATTTATAGGCATGAGTTAAGCATTACTTTGGGGATTCTGGGTGGTCCCCAAACAATCACAGCCCTAAAATGTCTGACCTAGCATGGATTATTTCCTCATAGCTGCATAGATGGGAGTCCCCAGCACCACACTTCAATTTACATTCTGCATACTGTGTGTATGTTCTTTTCACCTCACAAGGCCTTTGAAACCACGTGCAGTTTAGCAGATTTACACACAACTGAGAGGACAGTATAGGTAGGAGTGCCTGGCATCTCCAATCTAACCTAATTCTCCTCTTTACCTAGTTCTGTCATAGATGACAACAGACCTGATTTTGAGGGTTGTTTGCACATATTCACAGCTGCTCTGCTACTATTTCCTATGGCTGTTATGTTAAGAACATGCCATTCTACAAATAGTGATGCAGATCTTTCCTTGTATAGTTCACTAATGAATTTCTAATGTGTAGCCCAGAACCTGCCACAAATTAGGGTCTCAATAAAAATATGATTAAGTTGCAGCTCTGAGGAAAACTGTTGGTTTGAATCAAGCTTTTTCTGTGTCTTTATCTAAATAAATACAATCAGRTCAGTCTAAAATAGATGTATTTTATGAAGATAGAAAGGAATAGAGTTTATAGTAAAGAATCCAAAGCATCTTAAAGTCTCAGGGATGTCAGGGTCCTTTACCTTGACAAGGACAGTCGTCTATTGAGAGAAACCTGATCAAGTTGTGCCCCCATTAACTGAACCATGAAGTCCATGAAACCTACAAATAAAGCCTCAGGAAAACTGCCCAGCTGCCAGAGGTCTTAAGCTACCTGGGAAGAAACTTCACACCCAGACAAGGCCCATAGTTTTTCCCATATTGTGCACTTTAATTCACTACCCAATACTGTTTACTTAAAACAATTACAAGTTGGAATTTTAAATTTTCTCCAGCTTGTTAAACACAACATTTATAAATATTTTTCCTCTCATAAACAATTGAAATCACCCCTAACTGTATAAAATATCATTCCGCATCACTTGTGTATCTTGCTAATGATATTCCAAATCTTGTCACACTGAGCTGGTGAGCTGGTGGTGAGCAAGCATGAAGGGAATGAATTTGATCTCTAGCTTTCCCACTTTTTTCTCTTAATTAATTTGGGAATAGTAATCACTATCTTAAGTGTTGCAGTGGTGATCTTTGCTCCTGTGACTGAGAAGACAGGTGCAGCCAGGTAAGCAGGGAACACCCGAGTCTAAGATCACTGGCAACATTGCCCTGCAGGGCACCACCTTCACCCAGGAGCTGGGCAGCTCCACAGCTGTCTATGCACCTACCCTGCCAGGGGGAGTCCCCCGGTTAGAAGGAGTCCCACTTGTAGAGGCGAGGCCACCATCTGCCATCTTTGCTCCTGTACCTGAGCAGCCAGGTGCAGCCAGGTAAGTAAGAAACACCAGAGTGTAAGATCGCTCGGGACATTGCCCACCAGGGCATCACCTGCATCCAGGAGCTGGGCAGTGCCTCCAGAGCCATCTGTGCACCTAGTCTGCTAGGGGACATCTGCTCTACAGGGAGTCCCACGGTTAGAAATGAGGCCACCATCTTCACTCCTGCAATGGAGCAGGCTGTTACAGCCAGGTATACAGGGAACACCCAAATGTAAGATCACTTGGACCTCAGGTACCAGCGCCCCACCTGCACCTAGGAGCTTGGCAGCCCCACAGCACTCTGTGCCAGGGGAAAGCCAGTCACCACGGGTGCTGAGATAGGATTGTAGGCACACAGGAGGGACAAGCACCAGGAAGTAACAGCAGGACAAACTAACACCAGAGGTAACCAGATGGCAAAAGGCATTCCTAGGAACGCTACTAACAGAAATCAATGCAATATGGTATCATCCAAACTCAACTCTCCCACATGTCCTGGATACCCCAACACACAAGAAAAAGCAAGATTTGGATTTAAAATCACTGCTCATGATGCAGATAGAGGGCTTCCAGAAGGACATAAACAATTCTCTTATAGATATACAGGAGAACACAAGTAAGCAGGGAGAAGCCCTTAAAGAACTACAGGAAAACACAACAAAACAAGTGAAGGAATTGAAGAAAACCATCTAAAAATGGAGGTAGAAACAATAAAAAAATCACAAAGGGGAACAACTCTGGACATAGAAAACCTGTGAAAGAAGTCAAGATTCATGGATCCAAGCATCAACAACAGAATATAAGAGATAGAAAAGAGAATCTCAGATGCAAAAGATACCATTGACACAACAATTAAAGAAAATGCAAAATACAAAAAGCTCCTGACCCAAAACACCCAGGAAATCTAGGTCAAAATGAGAGGACCAAAGCTAAGGATTATAGGTATAGAAGAGTGTGAAGATTTCTAACTTAAAGGGCCAGTAAATGTTTCCAACAATATTATAGAAGAAAACTTCCCTAACCTAAAGAAAGAGATGGCCATGAAAATATAAGAAGCCTACAGAACTCCAAATAGATTGGATCTGAAGAGAAATTCCTCCTGTCACATAATAATTAAAACACCAAATGTACTAAACAAAGAAAGAATATTAAAAGCAGTTAGGGAAAAAGGTCAAGTAACATATAAAGGTAGACCTATCAGAATTACACCAGACTTCTCACCAGAGACTATAAAAGCCAGAAGAGCCTGTGCGGATGTCATGCAGACACTAAGGGAACACAAATGCCAACCCAGAATGCTATACCTAGCAAATCTCTCAATTACCATAGATGGAGAAACCAAGGTATTCCATGACAAAAACAAATTTACACAGTATCTTTCCACAAATCCAGCTTTTCAAAGGATAATGAATGGAAAACCCCAACAAAAGGAGGGAAACTACACACTAGAAAAAGCAAGAAATTAATCTTATTTCAACAAACCTAAAAGAAGATAACCACACAAACATAAAAATTACATCAAATATAGTAAGAATTAGCAATCACTATTCCTTAATATCTCTTAATATCAATGGACTCAATTCCCTAAAAAAGACATAGACTAACAGACTAGATAGGTAAACAGGACTCAGCATCTTGATGCATACAGGAAACACATCTCAGTGTCAAAGAAAAATACTACCTCAGAGTAAAATGCTGGAAAACAGTTTCCAAAGCAAATGGTTTCAGGAAACAAGGTGGAGAAGTCATTCTAATATCCAAAAAATAGACTTTCAACCAGAAGTCATCAAAAAGGACACAAAAGGACAATTTTTATTCATCAAAGGAAAAATCTACCAAGAATAGCTCTCAATTCTGAACATCAATGCTCCAAATACAAGGGCACTCACACTCATAAGAGAAACTTTACTAAAGCTTAAAGCACACATTGCACCTTACACAATAATTGTGGGTGACTTTAACACCCCAATTTTCTCAATAGACAGATCAGGGAAACACTAACTAAACAGAGACACAGTGAAACAAACAGAAGTTTTGGGCCAAAAGGATTTAATAGATATCTATAGAACATTTCATCTAAATCAAAAAATATACATTCTTTTCCACACCTCACGGTACTTTCTCCAAAACTGACCATATAATAGGCCACAACAGAGACCTCAACAGATATAAGATCAAACTAATCCCATGCATCCTATCAGATCACTATGGAGCAATGGTGGTCTTCAATAGCAACAAAAACAACAGAAAGCTTTTTTGCTTCAATAGCAACAAATACCCATTGAAACTGAACAATGCTCTGCTCAATGATAACTTGGTCAAGGTGAAATAAGGAAAGAAATCAAAACCTTTTTAGAATTTAATGAAAATGAAGGCACAACATACCCAAATTTATGGGACACAATGAAAGCAGTGATAAAAGGAAAACTCATAACTCTGAGTGACTCAAAAAAGAAGTGAGAGAGAGCATACACTAGCAGCTTAAAAGCACACCTTAAAGCTGTAGAACAGAAAGAAGCTAATACACCAAAGAGGGGTAGAAGGCAGGAAATTATCAAACTCAGAATTGAAACCAACCAAGTAGAAACAAAGAGAACCATACAAAGAATCAACAAAACCAGGAACTGGTTCTTTGAGAAAATCAACAAATGGATAAATCTTTAGCCAGACTAATCAGAGCTCACAGAGATAGTATCCAAATTAACAAATTCAGAAATGAAAAGGGAGATATAACAACAAAAACTAACACAACTGGGCAATCTGGATGAAATGGACAATTTCCTAGATAGTTACCTAATACTAAAGTTATATCAGGATGAGATAGACCATTTAAATGGTCCCATAACCCCTAAAGAAATAGAAGTGGTCATTGAAAGTCTCCCAACCAAAAAAAAAAAAAAAAAAAAAAAAAAAAAAAAAAAAAAAAAAAAAAAAAAAGGACAGGACCACATGGTTTTAGTGCAGAATTCTATCAGACTTTCATAGAAGACCTAACACCAATACTCTTCAATCTATTCCACAAAATAGATACAGAAAGAACACTATGCAACTCATTAGTTCTATGAAGCCAAAATTTCACTGATACCAAAACCAACAAAGATCCAACAAAGAAAGAGTACATTAGACCAATTTCCCTTATGAATATTGATTCAAAAATACTCAATAAAATTCTTGCCAGTTGGATCCAAGAACACATCAAAATGATCATTCACCATGATCAAGTAGGCTTCATACCGGGGATACAGGGATGGTTCAATATATGAAAATCCATCAATGTAATCAACTACATAAACAAACTTAAAGAAAAAGACCACATTGTCATTTCATTAGATGCTGAAAAGATGTCAAAAGTCTTTGAAAGAACAGGAATTCAAGGCTCATAGTCTTGGAAAGAACAAGAATTCAAGGCCCATGCCTAAACATAGTAAAAGCAATATACAGCAAACCAGAAGCCAACATCAAACTAAATGGGGAGAAACTTGAAGTAATCCCATTAAAATCAGGGACTAGACATGGCTGTGTCCTCTCTCCATATTTACTCAATATAGTACTTGAAGTTCTAGCTAGAGTAATTAGATAACATAAAGCGGTCAAAGGAATAGAAATTGGAAAGTAGCTCTAGATCTGGGAAGCACTAGGCCACAGCATGCCATCTCAAAGCAGTGCAGGAGGCCAGCTATATGCCCAGCAGCCAGCTAGGAGGAGACAGTCTGCACACATGAGTCTGGCCCTACAGAGTCAAGGAAACAGTCTGGAGGCCTCAGAATTGGGGACGCCCTCAGCCGCAGCATGCCATCTCCAAGCAGTGCAGGAGGCCAGCTATACACTCAGCAGCCAGCTAGGARGATACAGCCTGCACACTGAGTCTGGCCCTGCAGAGCAGAGGATCCAGTCTGGAGGCCTCTGGTGAGGGCCTTCCAGTTTTGCCTCTGGACCAGGAGAGCCCTCAGCCACTGCTTACGGTGCAGGAGGCCAGCTATACATCCAGCAGCCTGTGAGGAGGAGACTTCCAGCACAGACTGCATCCAGAGCTGATGGGGGCTGCAGAGATCCTCAGTTTGGATCCATCTCTTCTGACTTTGAGAAGGGGCGCTCTGCCATCTGGTCTCCTGGACGACAGAGAGACATGACAAAGCCAGGTTCAGAGGAGGTTCAAACACCAACCAGTGACAACAAGACCAACTAACTCCAGAGATAACCCAACGGCAAAAGGCAAATGTATGAACGTTACTAACTAATATCAAGGCAATATGGCAGCATCTGAACCCAATGCTTCAACCACAGCAAGTCCTGGATACCCCAACACACCAGAAAAACAAGATTTGGTTTTAAAAGCACTGGTCATGATGCTGCTTGAGGAACACAAAAAAGACATAAACAAATTCCAAACAAATCCTGTTAAGAAATGCAGGGGAAACTTTGTAATTTTATGAGGTCCCATTTGTCTATTCTTGATCTTAGGGTATAAGCTATTGGTGTTCTGTTCAGGAAATTTTCCCCTGAGCCAATGTCCTCTAGGGTCTTCCCTAGTTTCTTTTCTATTAATTTCAGTGTGTCTGGTTTTATGTGGAGGTCCTTGATCCACTTGGA
>BDUI01018319.1:17587-28372 GCA_002335545.1 Apodemus speciosus
CACACACACTAAAAATGTCAAAAAATATAAAAAAGGTATCTTATTACATATAGAATTAAGGGATGGGAAGGAAAACAGATGAAACTCTGAATTTAGATCCAGTATTGGAGATTTTTATGCACTTCTGAGTTTGAATGCAACTGATGAGTGTCCTTTGGGTTCATYGKAACTGAAAAGTCATACCRCTTTTCAATCCCATGGAACGGCCCTGGAAAACTCTGTGTACACACTGTGCAGAGGCAGGCATATACTGGAATAGTTGAGGTTCAGGGTTGGACTTCYGGGGACCCCTCTTTTTCCTGTGAAGTGATTTAGCTGTCTTTCAACTATGAAGAAATAAATTTTTAATTTCTTCTACTTTTTTCTCCCAGTGTCTTCTAAATTTTAAGGTATCAACTCACTGCAGAACTCCCATTGAACCATTAGGTTTCTTAGAACCARTGAAAGCACCATCTACTAAATAGCTACAAGTTTCTACCTGTGTTAGGTGCTCTAGTACACACCATTGAAAYGAAGGTAATGGCGGAAATTAGGAATGCTTCATCCCAGKCTGGTGGTGGAGGATATCACTCCCAAGAAGTCTRTTTTCAAAATGGACAGAAAAATAATAGTRATTCAGAGATGAATGCCCCGGGGAAGGGGAAACATTTTCTTTTCTCATTCATGGTGGAGGCACTGACAACAGGTAGGTTATCAAGAGAAAAGCATACAGATTGTTTGAACCTCAAACAAGCAGGGCGTGCCTGGTGGTAAGGCACACTTACAGATTCTGCTTGGTGTTTCCATCTTAGAGCATAAAGATGCTCCTTCCCTTCTGGGGTGAAGAGGGGGCACGTGGAATAAAGGTTTTTGTGACCAAGCTCAGGGAAAAGGCGGCTAGGTTCTATAACCTGCTTTGGGGGAGAAGGGATAAGYGGGAATGGAGGTACCCTCATGGTTTTTGCCCTTTTTAAAACGCCAAGTACTGTAAGATGGGGTGGTGTGCTTGCATTCCAGTGGCACGGAGCGGGGGAGWCCATCTAAATCCTCAGCTAGGTTCCAAGTAACGGTCCTGTCCACGCACGGGTCAGACTGCTTTTACACTTGGTTGCCTCTACACTGAGGGAGGATATTAGTCAAGAATTCTACATTATACAGGGAAAACCAAACCAAAWMAGAGAAGGCCAGAAAACAATGGCTAACAGCTATCACTAGCAACTTATGCTAACAAGAAGKTAAGATAATTAAGATTCAACACATTAAACAACAATCCTGGCAGTTGTAATAATTTCCTGTATTGTACTATTGTTTATATGTAGTACATATGACTATGTCTTTAAAAATCATGCTTTGAGAACATCCTTTYGAGGATGCCTACAATTAACACTCATTTGGAAGACAGCTTTATTTGCTGCTACATATGCTTGCGATGAATTGATTTCAGATAATTAGATAAAAATTTATTTTTTCTTAGAAACCTATTGCTCAACATAAGTACACACACACACACACTCATATGCACGCACACATACACACATTTGATTGTAAAGGTATAAAATCCACTGGGAAGCCCTAACTGTGCAGAAGTTCACTGAAATGATAGACTTGGGCTGGATTAATTTGGCTGTGTGATGTTTACTTTGTGTGCCAGCTTTTTTTTTTTTTTAAATAAAAAAAGTTTATAAAATTGTAAAGAAAAACTACAGTTCAAGGAATCAAGCAGGTTAAAAAAAAAAAAGAAATGGAATTGAGAAATATTAATTTATCAAACCTGACCCCAGAGCCATGACTGATAGGTTTTTATCCCCTTACACTTAAAATATTTTTATTTGTTTTTATTTTATGAATATTTGCCTTTTTGCATGAAAAAATGCACTGTGTATATGCATGTGCTCACACAGGCCACACGGGGGCGCTGGGTTCCCCGGAAGYGGAGCTCCTGTTGGCTGTGAGCTGCCCATGTGGGGTGCTGGGAGCCAAACCCAGGTTCTTTGCAAGAGCATCGAGTGCTCCTAACTACTAACCTTTTGCTCTACCCTCCCCCCCCCTTCCCTCCCGCCTCTGTTTTTAGAGACATAGTTTCTCTGGTTGTCCTCGAACTCACTCTGTAGACCAGGGTTGCTTCAAACTGAAGAGCTATGCCTGACYCAGCCTCCTAGGTGTTGGGTTTAAACRTATATGCCATCACACCTGGCCCTTTTATTTTTTAATAAGAAAGAAATGATAGAAATTGGGATGGACTTCTTATTTAGGAAGAAAGGAGAGAAAAGGGAATGGGTTTTAACATATTTGTTTTTTATTAAAAGTTTTATGTTGGGAATCAACTCTAACACATTGAACGTGCTAGGTAAGCGCTTACCACTGAGCTGCAGTAGAGAAACATGGAGAGGTTAGACATTACAGCTAGAGCTCTGTGTAGTTTTTGGGTTCTATCTTCCCAGCCGGGCCTCGGCCACAATACACTTGTACTGAATTCTATCTACATGGACAATGATTTGCATAACACTAATTACATCAGAGAACAAACAAATCACCAACCCRATGAAACAGGGCCTACGTCTCACCAGTGAGGAGGTAAAGATGGAGGGCAGCCCAGCTCAGGAGAACTACTTTTCAAATCCCCAAGACTGCCTTTCYGAGTTTCTAATATACCTTCTAGCATATTCTGACTTCCAGAGTCCTTCTGAAGTTTAATTAAAATGGAACAGAAAAGTAGTTTTCACCTGGTTTTAAAAGAAATGAAACTGTGTGTTYACACTATTATTTTTTAATTTGGTATAAACCAGGGAGCAGAGCTCTGCTGCAGAGACAGGAGCATCTGGAAACAAGGTGTGGAACACAGCAGCCAATTACAGCCATTTTTGGCAAGCACTTTTATAAACTACAGAATTGGGCCAAAAGATTAAACCAGCAACAGAGATTGGCCAGAAAACAATGATGACAAAGCCGGGCAGTGGAGGCGCACGCCTGTAATCCCAGCACTCTGGGAGGCAGAGGCAGGCAGATTTCTGAGTTCGAGGCCAGCCTGGGCTACAGAGAGAAACCCTGTCTTGAAAAAACCAAAAAAAAAAAAAAAAAAAAAAAAAAATGATGACCAATTATGCAAACATAGACAWACACACCTCTGCCAAAAAAGGTGTGTCATGATTACGAAATCTCAAACACTGGCTCATAATGTATGTGAATGCGTTACTCTGGAACTTAATTGACTTTCTCATAAATACATTGTTAACATAAGGATAATATGATTAGTTTACTGTTCATCATATTAAGGGACACTTCGGGAACTGGATTTCGTCACAAATAAATAGAACAACAACCAACCAAACTGGGAAAAGAAAAAAAAACACACCAATAAATTTGTCTTATTGGCGTTGTTTTGGGTCTCAGATTTCACCCAGTTTCCAAAGGGAAAGCAGACAGAGCCTTCCTGACAGCTGCAAGCCAGAGTGGAGGGGCTGTCGGTGTCTCACAGACCCTTCCTTTCTGGTCTGTTCTCCATGTATTATTAATTTGTATTTCTATTTAACTCCACCTATCAGTTCATCACGCTCTCCCTCTCCCAGACACTAAGCCTCTCCCAGAGAGAGCAGAGGAGATGGGTTGCTATTCTTAGGCATCTGTGGTAATGAGGACGGAGAAAATGAAATAACACCATTTGGCTTCTCTTAAAATGACAGAGATGGTTTGGGGTGGATAACTCAGGGCTGATTAACATGACCTTTCCCCTCAGGAAGGTAAAACAACACAGATATGTTTCTGAAGCACTTAATTAAGCCTTCGGCAGCGAGTGTGGGAAAATCGCAGGCCTGTAAACCCCTCTGGTTCCAAGCGAGAGTCAGCCTTCTCTGCAGCCCTTGCCTCCAGTCCTTCACTGCACGGGTCTGACAAGCGCACTCAGGCTTTTACATAAGCTATAAACAGGGGCGGGGCGGAACAGACGGGCGGAGCAGGACCTTCCATGCCGCAGCTTCCTTTCCATTTTCCACGAGAGGGTGAGGTAGCATTTTGAGATGTTTTTTACCAAAGCCCGAGAAGTTAATGACCCGATGCAGCACAAGGAGGCTGTGGACACCGCTCCTCCAGGGCTGAGGGCGGCTCAGTCACAGTGGAAGTTCTTCAGTGCCCCTCCTCCAAACCTCTTCCGGTCAGAAAAGCCCGGAATCTGTAGGCAATAAAGAATCTTGTCACACTGTAGCAGAAAGAGTCAAATGTAGAAATAAAGGTCTGTTTCACATTCTTGCAGGCCAGCCTCATGCTCATTATAGACCCAGGTCTCTGAGCTTCCAATTAGAAAATCATAGAATGATAAATAATAAAAAGAAACTCTACAAATACAGAAAACATTTGTCAACCAATCAGTGGCAGTGTCATCTAGAAGGGATGGCTCTCCTGGGATCACCGACTGGACTGGACTTTTATACGCAGTGTTTGTTATGGAAGACTCTAGACAAAAACCTCTGAAGACCCCTCAAGGAAACGATCTTCTTATGTCAAAGAGTCACCTGGTCCCTGGTTCTTCTTGTCTTGCAGATCTCATGCTGCCTCTGCTGAGGTTTTCTCCTTTTGTATTCAAGAGGACGGAGGAAGCAAGCTGCCTGTGCCTACAGAGAGCTTTCCCTAAAAACCCCCTCTGGAGGGAAAAATGGAACCCACGCTTTTCAAACCTTAAAAAGCCACTTTATCAAGAAAAAGACAGATACTAACCTGATTACCTTCTCTAAAAAAATATCTCTTCTCTATAACCTGCGGAAAAACAAACGAGGATTTTAGGGCTTAGCATACTTTCTTGGAAAATGTAATTAATTATAATGTTCATCAATGCAACCGGAGGAAATACTGCCAGCTTAAACATCTTTCCGACAGCGATGGGCAGTAGGTGAGAGATCGGTACAGCAGCCGGGCACTCGAGTTCTGAGAGGCCTGGGACTGGGTTCCCGCCACATACACTGGGCAGCTCACAACCATGGCAAGCAGCTTCAGGGGATTCCACACCCTCTCGTGGCTTCTGCAGGTACTGTGGCATTTACATGTGGCACACACACACACACACACACACACACACACACAAATCTTTAAAATCTGGTGCTAATGGGACTGAAACGAGATTATTTCCATTAATACATACTCATTTATAAAGGAAGGATACATCAATGAATATGGTGATACACTCTACCATGAGACTTTGTAATCAATCCCAATATGCAGGAAGCAGAGTCAGGAAGATTAGGAGTTCAAGGCAAGCCTGGGCAACTTAGTGAGTTTCAGACCATTCTGGCTCATGTAGTGCGACTTTGCTTTAAAAGTAAATAAAACTCACAAATAAATAACACATAGAAACTAAATAAGGACAGAATAATGTCCCAACAGGTTCCTAGCTCATGGCAGCCATTAGGCCAAGTTTCCCACCAGTCAGCTCCCAAAGGATCCCTAAGACAATGTGGATGACTTGTTTCCTACAGCACTGCTGCCACCCTCAAGAGGGGCTGGCGTGAAGCAGCGAGGAATTCTGTGCACCCTGCATGGGGCCAAGGACACGGCATTGAGCAGTCAGTCAGTGAGCTTCCCTCACAGGTCACTGGCCTCCATACACAGGGGTTTCAGGGCTCGCTGAATTTGTCAGGGAGGACCGGCTAAAGCAGTGGATGTATCTCATAAAACATCACAGCTCGTGTAAAGAAGCTCACAAGACATACGTCCTAACACAAAGGATTTGAGAACCATGCTTTGAGACAATGAAGGAGATAATAAAAAATACTGAATTCCATCCTATCCTTGGAGACCTGCACTGGTTGCAGAGGTGCTGCTGCAAGAGATAAACCAAGTAAGTTACAGACTGGGTGCAGATGGACGGCGACAGTCACATCTGGAGAGATGAAGCTGACTTGGAGCAGTCTGTCCTTTCAGGGCTGAAACGCTTGCTCACAACTGCCTAACAGACTACGTCTCAGTTAGTATTTAAGTCATATGAGACCAGGACAAAGATGCATTCATTGGCCTTTGGGGTAGAAAATATAGTTTCTGGTTAGCATACACCTTGAAACGCTGAGTCCCTGAAGCCCCCAAAGGACTGATGCCTTTCCTCATTCTCAGCATGACAGGGACACCTTATCATTCAGGCACAGAATTATTGCCAGCTAAGAGAACCTGGAGGACCTCGCCCCATCTAGGCAAAGCAGCCTTGGCATTCTGGGAGATTCTGTCTACAGAAAACGGGGCAGACTGTACTGCCATGTGTCTTGCTTTCTTATCCAGTACGTRTTGTGTAAAACTAGCCAAATGCTTTACTGATGCATTCTTTACTGAGATTTAGACAACAAAGTTAGCTTTCTCTTTTGCTGAGAGTTGTTCACCCCCAACTCATAAGGTCCTCTCTTATGTGTATTACTCCTTTCTTAAAACCAACCAAATTACTTATTTATTTATTTATAAAGCTTTGCTGATAACTTAGGCTATGCTAGTCTAAAAATCCATTGTTTCTCTAGGATGTGACTAAGAATTTTTATCTTAAAAATACTTAAAACAAGTAAAAGTATACTATTCGACCTTTCCAGATCAAACCCAGATCTATAGGATGCTGTTCTTAGGGCAGGATTCTTTTTTTTTTTTTGAGACAGGGTTTCTCTGTGTAGCCCTGGCTGTCCTGGAACTCACTCTGTAGACCAGGCTGGCCTCGAACTCAGAAATCCACCTGCCTTTGCCTCCCAAGTGCTRGGATTAAAGGCGTGBGCCACCACCGCCCGGCAGGGGCAGGAGTCTATATTAGACAGGGACATGGATCTAAACCAAACAGATGCTGCAACATTTTAGATCTGACCACTTCCCAAGAACATGCTCTTATCTGTGCAGCCCAGCGAGGAAGAACAGAAACTGCCACTCTCCCAGGCCCTGGCTTGAGGGCTGACCATCTAAGAACCGTGRGAAATAGTGCCTGTGTACATCTGTTCCTTCTTGCCACACTCTAGTTAAAAAGTGAGATAAAATTTCCCTATTGGACACAGAGTCCCCTACCTCATGGTAACATACTGGAAAGGGGCCCAAATATCAGAGACTCAAATAGTTACAGAAAATGATCTGTAAGGAAGATCCGTAATTTTAAAACTTTATTTTATGTTTATGTGTGTATCTGCTTGCTTGCATGTGCACCACAGAGACCAGAAGAGGGGATTGGATTGCTGGTGATAGTTACAGGTGGTTGTCAACAGCTCACTGTGAGTACTGGGATCTGAATCTGGCTCCTCTGAAGGAGTAGCAACTGCTCTTAACCATTGAGCAAAATTTCTAGCATTGAATAGATCTACTATAGAAATTAATTTTTTCCAGTAATTCATGCAGAAAAAAGTCCTATATTACATGGCTATGCAAAATCGGCACAATGCAAGGCAGCTGCAGAGCCTGGAGGTGCAGGTGAACCACCATCAGCTTAGCTCCTTCTCTTTCGAGTTCAGTGACAGGAGGGTGCAGACGCTCCTCACAGGGAAACAACAGAGTCCCTTTACAAAGTCATAGCAACATTTGCATGGAAAATACTAATAGCTGAGAGAATAAAGGGCTTTAACCTCTGTTCAGTGCCTTTGGGGAGATGGAGTRGTGAATAATTACACAAAGCACTAAAAACCAGGTAACTCTAAATTGTTTTGAGGAAGACTCAGATATCTTTTTAAGAACCCCAACAGAATCCAATAGCCTTTACTCTTTGCTTAGAGAGCACTAGTGATGGAGTAAGTACGTCAGCAGGCCTTGAGCAATTAGTCCAACAGATAAGAGAGATTAAAACAGGTATTCAGGCTGTGAAGTTTTGGGCAAAGGAACAAAAGGACACAACATTCTACAAAGAGTTTAAGCTATCATATGTTAAGTTTAAAAATAACTTAATTGAAGTCATTACCTTATCAAAAAATCTACTGAGCTTGACAGCATTGGAGGAGCCTGCAGCTGAGGACCGTGGGTTTGTGCAATCCTGGAAGACAAAGGCACACACAGAAAAGCCAGAAGTGAGGCTCCAGTGACATTCTGTACTAAGTCATCAGAATGCTCATTAAACACAAAATGATATTCAGATTATGATACATGAACAGGAAGGCACCAAAGAAAGTGCAGTCATTTAGTTCCTATTATCTGAGCAATATCAGAAGACACTAAGTCAACATACCATCACCAAATAATTCCTGAAGAAAGCAGAATTACTAGTATATTGTTAGCAAAACCAAGGGACTGATCAGGTAACCTGCGTATGTTTACAAAGTCACATAAGCAGGACAAACATATTGTTGCAGACCAGGTACTAAGTGTTCAACTAGTTAAGAAATATGCAGTCTGCATAATAGTTGGAAATATGAAAATAAGATTTAGTCAAAAGAAGATTTAGCCAAAGAACAAACAGTGTCAAGAATTTCTCTATTTCCTCATATACCACAAAGATGTACTGGTTCTGATAATAATAAACAGATATATTACTTAGTAAGATTCTTTTTGTAGGAAAGCACGAAGCTCAGAGGAACCTGCACAATCTGGGACACTAAGTCATCACAAMACCCTGTAAATGACAGTGCTGCCATCTTTGCTTGTCACCAGTGCTGGCCCTCTCAAGTGACAGTTGGCTTTGATCTTTACCTCAAATGCCACCAAGACCTGCTTGTGCAGGTGTCATTCCGTGAAGGTAAGTGTCTTGYATGCATCTGTGGGCCCTCTGTGCCTCTTGAACAATTGCTGAAATTATTMTTGCTGCATTTAATAATGCTGTTTTGTAACAGCCAGGCCCACATGTTTCCTTCTAATACATTTAGTAACAATTTCTTGTTTTGTTCAGACACAGCATTTCAAGGATCATACTTTAAACAATGGCTAGAAACTACAATAGTTCTCTACCCCACCACACACAAAGAAAGAGGGGAGGAGGGGAGGGAGCTAACTGATTATAATTACAATAGTTTCCAAAGATCACAAAATACTAGGGAAATCRGGAATCTTGGAAGTCAGTAATCTCTGTCTTCAAATATCTGTGCCAACATTTCCAGATTGTGTACCCTGCTTAAGTCATTATGGCTCTAAAGTTGGGCTTACTCATTTGTGAAACGGAGATGATTCTATTCAGAGTTTTGTGAAATGCAAAGTGGTACTGCATGCCTGTCACACAGCAGGCACGGGGCTCCGTTCTCTTTCTCATTGTAAGAAAGTGCTATCAGAATGAATTTTCAAGAACAAAACCACTATAATACAGATGATCCCACCTGTGTATTAACTACCTGGGTATATCACGTGTACACACACTGCTGAATTTGCAATAATGTTTGAACACGTTTCTGTACCAGTTGGGACAGTTAAGAAATCAACCTTAGACCTGCATTAGATAGTTTTTCGAAATAGGTATTGATCACCTCATCAGAACATTAAATGACATCATATCATCAGAACGTTAAATGACAACTCTAAGTAAGTTAAAATTACTAAAGAAAAAAACAACAGCCCTGAATCAAACAGCAAACAAACAAGTTTTTTCTTCCCCATAAAATAAACTACTGGGCTCCACAATTCAAGTTGAGCAGGAAATCTGAAACTCCATCCTTTATAGAATGAAAATTTTGGAGCTGAAAAGCCATCTGCCATTGATCATGGCTAAGGGAAAGCCTGAAAATCAGTAGCTCTAAATAGCTTGTGTGAATGTGGAAAGTGACCAGAAACTAAATAAACACACATGAGAAAATGTACTATATACATAATAACCCTAGTGCCTAGTTTTAGTCAAATAATTTCCATTTACAAAGGCGGAGAGAAATTCTGACTTCACTCTTGATACATGAGTGTTGGCTTCAGGCTTCTCTGTAGGTGTAAGTAATTTCATTAAAGGAACAGTGAGTGAGCTAGCACTAACTTTACCACTGTATTAGCCTCAGTCTGAGGTTCTACGTTTACTTGTTGGCTCTATTTTCAATTCCCATGTCCATCTGCCATTCTGCACTTTAATTTCTTGTATCCTCATTAGCCACTTCCATTATTGTTTCCGTTRTGTTCTGGAAGGATACACTGACAAGTGAAAGGCATGTCATGTGTAAACCCTTGGGAGACTGTAAGTGCCTAAATCCTASTGCTTATCTTTTGGTTTTGCTCAAGGCTGAAGTTGGCCTAGMCRTTGTCAGATAAGGAGGAATAATGTGTCTAGCTGGTTGTCACACACCAGTAGGCACTGGACAAAGATACATTCAGAAGGGAGGGATCCTCTTGAATTCTATGGTCCAACACTGACTACCAGGGTATTTACATGGACCATTCCATGGTGGTGGATGCAAACAGGGGCACATTCCACTGTACAATAAAACATAAAACACAATGGAGGGCAGGCAGAGACTGAGCCAGACAGGTAGTCAATGTTTACAGATGCTAATTYGCTAAGCAAAAGGCATCAGACTCAGCTGAGTGATCTGTAGGATAAAAGTACTAGTGGAGGCTGTAGCACGGTGCTAAAGGATGTTTCTCATGTGTAAGGCCCAGCACATTATAAAYAATAAATCAATAAATAATTAACAGTGTGCTCCTGCCAGCACTGTGAGCACAAAGCTCTGCCTTGAAGAGCAGTTATTATAGACGTGCATAGGTGCGGTTGGCAGTATGAATATGCAGTGAGCTTTGGGTAACTGCTGATCTAAATGATCTYGRAGYGCCACCATTTTGAATCTTCGTTGAGGGATAATCAGTGGGAAAGAGACTTAACTTGAAGAATCTAGGCTGTGCAGTCGGCGCGCCTTATTTGGCTTCATCTTTAAAGTGGAAACAAAAGTGCTTATGTTAAAGGTTGATGAGAAGCCCGTG
>BDUI01018320.1:25379-35439 GCA_002335545.1 Apodemus speciosus
TATTTTTTTAAAAAATAGTTAATTTTATTTTAAAACTATGTTTCTAGGGAGGACACTGTGTACAATGATGCTATATGATGACAAATTATAAAAATATATTATGGAGATATGGCAGGAAATAAATGCTTGGTTTTGTATGTCAACATGTAAATGTTATTAAATATATGCTAACCCATGCAATGTTAGAATTAAGACTAATCTGTGGTGTATTCTTATTATGGCCTTTGAATAATATACAGTCTTTAAAAATTCCTAGATTGTGAACAACTGGATGCTTTGCTTCAAACGATTTAATAATGCAATATCCTACTGTTTGAAGACCCCTTGGCAGATGTTCTGGTCTGCAGGTTTCAGCAACTAAGCAGAGATACAGTAGAGCAAGTTGTCCAAAGGACAGTGTCCTCAGGCTTATATTGGGGTTGGTATCCAAGGTTCCAAGAAAAGGGGACTCCATGACATAACTTAATTTCTTTCTAGCCTTTCTTTCCATTCTTTCTTCCCTTCTTCTTCTTTCTTTCTTATCTATCTCCCTCTTTTCCTCTCTCACTCATTCTCTCCCTCACCCTCACTTCCCTACCCCAATCCTGGGAATTGAACCATGTCTTCCTCAAACATTGCAGGTGAGAACTCTACCACTGAGCTTTGTCCTCAGGGTGAGGTTTCTCTACTTCTGTGATTACTAAACGACTGTCACGTGTATAKAATAGTCACATAGGACAAACCTTGAGTGACTATTAGGAAGTGTTTAGAACCTAGAGAGAAAAGTACTTGAGAATTCTGCTGATTTCTGCTTCCCTGTCTTCAATACAAATCACCTACATTTCAGTGTACAGTGTGTGTGTGTGTGTGTGTGTGTGTGTATGTGTGTTCATCTACAAAAATTAAATGTATAAACTTTTCTTGGTGAGTTTTATTTACTATGTGCTATAAATAGCTATTAATTTCATCTTGTTCAAGCCCCTTGAGGGTGGGATTCTCTACTCTCATTTTCCTCAATTTCTTCCCATAATATGATTGTATTCCTTCACTGGTTAATTTGCTATATCTTATGCTTCAGCCTTAAGCTAGATTCCTTTGTTCAACCACCACCACCACTGTTGGTTACAGTGATGTTATATAACAATGCATGGCCAACATTCTGGTTCAGTCACCAAACCATCAACCTTAAGGGTCTGCATTTATGTCTTGTTATCAGAGCATTTTAAATATAAAATGTAATTTGTCACTAGTGTAGTGTTGACCATTTCATGTACCAAACACTAACACAGGTGAGAACATCCTGCTGAGTAACTAACTGTAAACTTGCTTATATTTCCTCTTAAGTTTTGACAATATTTGTTCAAGTATTTTAAAGAAGATTTTTGATGACTTAAATATTAAACATATCAAGTATTTTATTCATATTTTTTGTTTTAATTTTTTTCTTTTAGATGTTTTTCTATGTTACAATAGCTTAGGATCTTAAAATTTTGTGTTCTTGTTATTTTCCATTTTTAATCATCTAAGGCAAATGTAACATTTTTGAGTCACATTGTATGCTAATAATATTAATTCATTCAGGAACTTTATTTTCCAATGGAAACTATGTCCATTTATATTTATTGTGGTTAATATTAATCCACTGCCATGACACATGATTTGTAATCATTTTCTGATATCTCTTATTTAATCATTCTATTGCTTTATATTTCAATATTTTTCCTTAGGAATGGTTGCTTGATTATTTACTTATCTCATTATTGGGGTGTTCAACTGATTTAGAGTTCATCAATTCATTTAGTCTGGCTGGTCAGTGGGCATCATTTCTTGACTTCTCTACCACAGATCTGGGAAGCCAACAGAGTCATCTTCCTTGACAAATTATTCTTTTATTGACTGTTTCTTTCATGTTTCAGTTAACCATTTAGTGAAAGCATGAAATTAACTGTAACTTAAAAATATTCAAAAAAATAAATCTGGACACATTTTACATATAAGTAAAAATAATCTAAATTAAGATAACAAGAAGAATTGTATGAAGTCTTACTTAGCATCTACTTAGCATCATTTTTAACCACTGTATTTTGTGTGAACATACATAGGAGCATTGAAATTACTGGTTCTATCCTTTTGGCCCTGGCAGGAATTGGACTCAAATCATCAGGATTGGTGACAAGTGCTTTTACACAATGAGCCATCTTACTCTTCCAAATTCGCTTACTTTTTAGTGAATTACCTATCTTCATTTTCAGTTTCTAACAGGGCATGAGTGTACTATGCAAATCAGTGACTCATTGAAGGATCACATGTATTAACATAACCTTTCTGAGTTAGATATCTGAATTTCTTTTTTAAATAACAGACTAATATTTTGTCTCTTAATGTAGATTCCCAAAAGCTAATTATCTCATCTTTTTGGCTTTGCACTGACAACAAATAACCTTAACTTGTTAGATAATTGTAATTTTTAATTTATGGACATGAAATTTAAAAGAACTCATTTCTACTTGGTTAAGATTTATATATCAGACATCCTAACTATTCATTTGAGCAAATAGTGAACCAGATCTCTGTGACAGGAATCCCGTAGAGTGATTCTATTTTCATATGAATAAATAGCATTCATTCTTCATGTAGCAGGGACTTATACTGTGGTATAAATGAACTTTCTATGGATAATTTGTAACTTTTCTGAGTACCTGTCAGAATACTGTCAAGATGCATTTTGCAAATCTTCTCAGATAATTGCTAAACAGAAAAACTAATTACATTTGTGGTAATGACAATGTAGAAAACATATAAATCTAATCAGAGAACAGAGTCTTTCTGTGGTCTTGTTCAAGTTCTGTTACTTGAAGGAGAATCTATGTGATGTTTCTCAGACTTCTGTAATGACAAAGAGTTAAGCATTGTGATAAAAGAAAGGGGTTGCATATAATTTCAGCCATGCAGCATAGCTCTTGTTCAGATGCACGGTGTCTTTTAAAAGTCAGGGAGCTGGTGTGTCTGAAGATCATGAAATTAACTGTTGTGCATTACTTTCTTCTGTGCTTGTGAAATGGTAACAGTCTGGAAATAGTAACTTGATAGGTATGTTATTTCTTGCTGTTCTGAAGCATCCTTTGCCCCTCGATAAGAGTCATCGTGTGGCAGTTTAAAAAGCTAGAGGTTCCAGTCTCCCAACCAATCACAGATAACGTTACACTACCTCATTGACAAACTAACTCTGAGTTTCTCCATGGTTAAACAATACTGAGGGAAGCCAAGATGCACAAAGCACCAAAGCAGGGGCTTACAAAACTCAAATTTATCAAACAGTTTTAAGAAAAAATCTTCAAATGTGCAAAGACCAACCCCAAAATATTTATAACATGAACAGTGGATTCAAATTACTAATCCCTTAGGTAGCAACAAGCACAAATGAGAGTGACTTAGATGAAATGCAGACAAACATTTCATGAGAATGGTCACAAAGAGATTTAAGACAGTAGAACTAATTAAGTATACAATTTAAAGGATGAATCCCCTGAATGAATTACAAGTAAATATAAACATCTGAGTTACATAAGGAAGTCAATTCAAGATATGAAATTAGAATTCAAAAAGGAGATGGGAAAATAATCGAAATAATACTGAAAGTGAAATTTTCTGAGAGTCAAGCACATACCTCATTGAAAARCCCTTTCAATAGCATGAGGATTGTATATAAGGTAGAGCGTTAAATCTGTTTTTTTCTTCCCAACTAGTTAAATCCCAGAAATAACTACTCTGAGACTAATTATTTGTTAATAAACATGTGGACCATCATCTTCAGCTTGTTCTCTGACATGCTCCTAACATAGCATCCCTTTCATTCTAACCTAGCTTCAACTACGTGGCTGTTTTAGCTCAGCATTTTCAGGGGAGTCTCCTCTTTTGTCTAACATGAGTTCAGCTACCTGCTGGTTTATGTCCATCTCCTTGGCTTTCTGGGTTGAATCTCCCACATCCTGACAATTCCCTAGAATTCTCTCCATCCCTGCTGGATGTCCAGTCTTCTATTTTCTGCCTCAGCACATTGAACACAGACTTTTTTTATTGTCAGGCKGTGCTTATAAGAGATTCTCTCTACAGTGGAGCAATCTGGTTATTCAATGACACATTTTTAATTCCCAATACTAATAAACTGATTTATGAATATGGTCTCAGAAAAATGAGAGAAATTCTATGCCTAAGGCATAGAAAATGTTTTCAATAAAATCATAGGTAAAAGTGTGCCAAAGCTATGGAAACTGCATGGTAAGTGAGGACATGACTACATTATTTGAGTCCCACTAATGCCAGTTTTACAGTCACTTCAGATTTCTTCTGTGTGTTTTTTTATTGGTTATTTTATTTACATTTCAAATGTCACTTCAGATTTTAAGCACTCCCATGCATATTATTATATTATAATAATATGAAGAGTTTTTTGAGGGTTAATAAATGATAGTCTGGTAAAGAGTATAAAACATAGGATAAGAAAAGAAATTCTCCATGCTATGTATTAATGAAAACATTAACTAATTCTGAGAAAAGAAAATGTACTGGAAGCAGTAGGTGAGAAAAGTCATATCACATATTCAAGNCCCTTTCAATAGCATGAGGATTGTATATAAGGTAGAGCGTTAAATCTGTTTTTTTCTTCCCAACTAGTTAAATCCCAGAAATAACTACTCTGAGACTAATTATTTGTTAATAAACATGTGGACCATCATCTTCAGCTTGTTCTCTGACATGCTCCTAACATAGCATCCCTTTCATTCTAACCTAGCTTCAACTACGTGGCTGTTTTAGCTCAGCATTTTCAGGGGAGTCTCCTCTTTTGTCTAACATGAGTTCAGCTACCTGCTGGTTTATGTCCATCTCCTTGGCTTTCTGGGTTGAATCTCCCACATCCTGACAATTCCCTAGAATTCTCTCCATCCCTGCTGGATGTCCAGTCTTCTATTTTCTGCCTCAGCACATTGAACACAGACTTTTTTTATTGTCAGGCKGTGCTTATAAGAGATTCTCTCTACAGTGGAGCAATCTGGTTATTCAATGACACATTTTTAATTCCCAATACTAATAAACTGATTTATGAATATGGTCTCAGAAAAATGAGAGAAATTCTATGCCTAAGGCATAGAAAATGTTTTCAATAAAATCATAGGTAAAAGTGTGCCAAAGCTATGGAAACTGCATGGTAAGTGAGGACATGACTACATTATTTGAGTCCCACTAATGCCAGTTTTACAGTCACTTCAGATTTCTTCTGTGTGTTTTTTTATTGGTTATTTTATTTACATTTCAAATGTCACTTCAGATTTTAAGCACTCCCATGCATATTATTATATTATAATAATATGAAGAGTTTTTTGAGGGTTAATAAATGATAGTCTGGTAAAGAGTATAAAACATAGGATAAGAAAAGAAATTCTCCATGCTATGTATTAATGAAAACATTAACTAATTCTGAGAAAAGAAAATGTACTGGAAGCAGTAGGTGAGAAAAGTCATATCACATATTCAAGYACACAAGAATGATTTTCCTATGAAAACTTTAAAACCAAAATGACATGAAAGGAAGTATTTCTTGGAATTGAATTTTCTTCTTCCTGCCTACTTAAGCTGGATCAATGTAATATTTTATACAAAGTGTATATTCTCTCATTCAGTGAGTTATACTGGTTTTATTTGCTATGCAAATTTAATTTTACTTTTATGGCATGACCTGTTTTAATTATTAGTTAATTTATAATGATCTAAAAATCATCTGCACATAGTCAGAAGTACCTCTCATTTATACAAATATCATACCAGTTATTTATTTTGTCCAGAAGGATGTGATACATGGGCAATTTTATTTTCAGAATTTTATTTCAAGCTATATTCTAACTTCATTAAAATTGTTAAAACATTAAAAATAGGTTGGGTTTACCCTGCAGGATGTACCAGAGACCTGGGCGGTGAAAGACTCTCAGGTCTCAAGGAGAGACCTTAGATGAAATCCCCTACAGTGAGGAGAGGGAACTTGTAGAACCCATCTCCATCAGAAAGGCAGGGCATCAAGTGAAGGCTATCTCACAGTCAAAAGACTGGCCCATAATTGTTCCTGTCTATAAGAACTGCAGGGATGGAAATGGAGAGGAGCCTGAGGAGAAGAAGGTCCAGTGACAGGCCCAAAATGGGATTCAGCTCAAGGGGAGGCCCCAAGGCCTGATACTATTACTGAGGTTATGGATAGCTCACAAAAAAAGGACCTATCATGATTGCCCTTTGAAAGACCCAAAAAGCAGCTCAAAGAGTCAGATGCAGATATTTGCATCAAACCAATGGACAGAAGCTGGTGACCACTGTGGYGGAATTAGGGAAAAGTTGGAAGAAGCTGAGGAGGAAGGCAACCCTGTAGGAGGACCAACAGTGTCAACTAACCTGGACCCCTGAGATCTCTCAAACACTGGACCACCAACCAGGCAGCATATGCCAGCTAATATGAGGCCCCCATAACATATAGAGCAGAGAACTGCCCAATCTGGGTTCAGTCAGAGAAGATGCACCTAAACCGTCAAGAGACTGGAGGCACCAGGGTGTTTAGAGGTCTGGTGGGGTTGGAGTGGGGACATCCTCCTGGAGACTGGGGGCAGGGGTGTGGAGAGGAGGTATGGGATGTAGAACAGTGGTGGACCTGGAGGGGAATAAAATCCGGAGTGTTAATAAATAAATAAAAGAGTCAATGTGTTCTGTAAGAGGAATGAGGTATTGCAATATTTAGATTGCTATGTGGATCATATATACTCCTACACTCCTCTCATATCCACATCAGTAAATTTTGTAAACTAAAGAATAGCAAATCATTTATTAACCCTCTAAAGAACTCTRCATATTACTATTACTCTTTGCATGAGTGTGCTTAAAAGTCAAAGTGACTGGAAAACTATATGAACTCAGTGGAAGTCAAATATTGTTCTCATGTCCCCCACTAACTAAGCAGTATCATTTGGTTAAAATATTTTAATATAAGTTCTCATTTGGGATATTTAAGCCTACAAACAACTTTAGGTAAATACACACACACACACACACACACACACACACACACACACACAAAATGGATTTTCTAGAAAAGAGTGTATGTGCATCTGATCATATTCCTAGAAGGAGAACTTAATGTTTTCAACATATTTTAAATGATGCTTGTCACTGCTGTGTAAGAGATAAATGCTGGTGTGAAATGTCTCATTTCTYTTAAAATTTAAGAAAAAATATGAGTAATAACCATATATCCTTTTGCAACTTTTGTCATAAACTATAATTCCCACGTYTCCTACTTCTGRGAGAGGTGGCCATTTTTTCTTAGTGTACTTATTAAATTTTCAGTGAATCTTTAGATAAGTGCAGGAACTCTTTGATTTTGACTCTTTCAGTAGGAAACTAATTCTTCATGAATGCATTCTTTGTTTTATGGAAGAAGAAAATCATAGCGTTGGAATGTGTGTTTATGTGTATCTGTATGTGTGTGTGTATTTGTAGGTGTGGGGTATGTGTATTCATCTATTAAATGTGCTTCTATGATCTGTGTGAGCACATGTTAGGAGCCGACTCAGATTAATAATTATTATAAACAGAAATATATTCTGCCTCAGAAATCTTGAGTATCTTCTTTGCCATTGCATTCACTACCAATGAGCTGCTTTACTGGTCTTTATCTTTAGTCTGTTTATTGTATAAAATATACAGTATAAAGTTATATTTAAATTATACATTTGAAGTAGATGCTATCTACATCTGTTCTTTGATTMTGAGATTTATATTCCTTCAATATATARCATATAAATGGTTAAAATAAATACATATTTCCTATTTTATTTGTTGTAGTGCTAGGTCTGGARCCTAAGCCTCATACGTACTAGACAAGTGTTCTACCACAGAACTATAACTTCCACMCAAATTGTGTAATATAGCTTTCCATGCACTATTTGTTTATATTAATTTCAAAGTATATTCTAGACACTTGGGGGATAGAATAAAATAAATTAATTTTAGTGTAAAATAAATGTTCTTGAAATATGTGCATTATTTCTATTTTTTACATAGACKTATTATATTCTGCACATAATATTCCTCTTTATGAAACCTTAGGCTTGAAGAAGTCAAATTTAAGTGTGGTTTAAATATTATGATGTACATAATTTTTTTTACCTATCATACCATGTAGCTTCTATCCAAATCTGKAACATTGCAATATAACCCAGAATTCTACCAGATGATACTATATGGATGGAGAGAAAAAGCATTGATTGAAATGTCAGACCCAGAACAACAAAMACTGAATGGTTTTCACAATTCTGAGATGCATGGAAACCAAGTGTAGAATAGTTATTTGAAGACTGTAGACCATGAAGGGTTCTGGGGGAAGCAGAGCTCTAGGTACCTCCTATTTTTCATAGACTTAAACTTCTGATCTTCTGTGGCACTGAGAATATAATAAGTAATACTCTATTATACCTCTCCAGTAGTTAGACTTGGGACTTTCATGGTAGTCACCATAAAGAAAGGAACAAAATTTAAGTTTATTGGTGTGTTCATTGCTCTGAATTGGCCAACCTATACTGTAAGCATCGATTATCTATCTTATTTYATTCAGAACATTTGTGTTTTAAATGGTAGAAAAATTAATATTTATATTTCTTATTTATATTTATTTTTGAGAATTTCATAATGAGTATATCATTTTCACATCTCTCCCATCTTTAGCTTCTACAAAGTACATTTCTCCTACACCCTCTTAAAATCATGAAAACTTTATCATTATTTTTACAGATATGCACACATATTTATATACATAGGTATATATATGCACATATATACAAATATACACATGTATATATATACATATATACAAATATACACATGTGTATATATACTCATATGTTTTTGTGTCTTTGTGTGTGTTTGTGTGTGTGTGTGTATTTAGTGTTGCTTGTATGTACAGGTGTTTTGGTGTGGCCACTGTGATTAAAAACACATCATGGTCCTTGACACTGGAGAAAACGTACTCTTCTCTCAGCAGCCATATTTGCCTGTGAATCTTCATCTAGTGCCAGAGACTTGTGAAATTGCCCCCATCCATGTTGATATATACTATCATTGTCATTATGCAAGTCTTGTTTGGGAAATGTATTTTCATCAGTGCCTCTTCCTTGTCAGGTCTCAAAGACACTATGTAGCAATAGCCATCCTGTCCTCAGGCTCTTAAAATCCTTCCTACCCCAGTTTCCATGATTCTTGCCTGAGGCTTAGTTGTAGTRGTTGTGTTGTAGATAGATCAAAGAGCCAGGGACCCCATGCCACTTCTTTACTACAATTGCTAGACTCTCCATTGAAAGTTACACATTCACCTCCTGAGTAGACATACATGTATGCTTTCTTTTAAAACATTTTTTTTGTCAATATTCAAACTGAATTCCTCTGGATTCCAGATGGATCTTCTTGAATATTCTGTGTGTATTTATAATTCAGCAAGTCAGTCTTCTCTCTGGCTCCACTTCCCTTCTACATTATTTTGTTTGAGTGAAAAGCCAATATGTGTTTTGGAACAGCAAACATATGCGCAAGGCTGTTTTTATTATTTGCACATTTTGCCATTTTATTTAGGGAACAGAACCTTCCTAAAATCTGAAGAGATAGTTCATGCATATCTCTAAAGGCTCAGCGTTCAGTTTGCAAATTTTAATGACACTTGTGCTCAAACAGTTTTGGAGCACTTTGTCATAACATGCTAACTGCTTTCAAATTCAGCATAATGAAGCACGAGACATTCCCTGGTGGAAATAGTTTTGGAATGAATCTACAATATGATGAATAAAAGCTTCCCAAAAGATTATAGTGAGGATTATTGTACAAAAGCACACAGTACCCTTATGCTGTTTCAGGAACTATAGGGAGTTATATGTTAAAAACATAGAAAAGCAATAATTTACTCTTTCTGGAACTTCTCATTACATTCTAAAGTAAATTAAATAGTAGGATGGAATAATGTTTTATTTTGGTCAAAATGTGTAGTAAACATRWKWTMTYT
>BDUI01018321.1:6241-17182 GCA_002335545.1 Apodemus speciosus
AAATAAATAAATAAATAAATATAACCAAGGAAATCTATATTGATAGGGTCAGTGTTGGCAACAGCAATAACAGTGATAACAGTGATAGCCATCTTTGGAAATCTATTCAACTTTTAGCCTTTACAAACATAATTTCCAACTTTTTAGCTTGTGTGTATTCAGAGATAGCAAATACATTATAAAGAATTTGATTTGAACAAAATGGTCAGTGAGAATATCTACACACTGTCTTTGGAGGTATCAAGTACAAATCCTTAGTTCATTAGATGTGGAACTCAGAAGATCACATTGCCTTGTATATCATAAAAAGGAAATCATAAATATACAAGTTTTTAATTAAATAATCGCTGAGGTACTCATTTATAATAATTTTATGTTTGGTAGAAAAATAGATTTACAATTTCTATTTAAGTTGGTACAATCATTTGACTATATGTATATCATTTTAAGTGAAGATTCATAATAGCTTRTTTATTCATTTTTTGGTAGTGGTAATTGAACCTAGAAACTTACTCATGTTTTGCCAGCACTTTAACTCTGAGTTACATCTACATCTTTCATGGTAATTTAGAAGAAGATAGTAAAGTATAAATTTGAATGAGATTAGAATTCTAAAAATGTGAATGAATATAGAAAATATTCAGTTCAGGTAATATTGGATATCAATGGTTTAGACAGTAGATGTATAACTATTGTGACAATTGAAATGCAAATTTGGCTCTGAATCTATTGTACACATAAAAAAGAGTTAATTAATTGCCCTTTTGGTATATACTGTTTATCACTGAATTCTTTTTCTTGGTATATACAACAAACATTTTATTTAATACTTCACAGCAGACAAATTAAACTAAGAATAATGTTTTTAAAAAAGCAGCAAAACTACAAAAATAAGATTATACACAAAGAGCACAAAGCCAAAACATAATGAGGCAGGGGGTTTGCCATGGAGTTGTTGCTTTTATTACTCTTAAAAGAAATACAAGGCTAGAGTCTGCCAACAGTCAGGCATTGAGTGAAGAAAGGCTCAGGAGTTCCTGTCCTTTGCCGATTAACGATTTGCTAGTCCTAAATCCAGAAAGAAGGGAAACATTGCTTTTAGTCATATACCTTCTGGTAATTCCAAGTAATAAAAGAAGTTCCAATTCAGTAGTTACATGGTTGGCCCTGATCAAATTAAAGGGTGTGTTAAATAAAATCAACATGGTACTGATTTATACTTCAGTGAAGGATAAATATGTTAAGAAGGTTTTAGAAACATTTCTCTTGAAAATTCACTGATGAATTTTGTGGTTCTTAAGTTTTTGCCATCTTGATGTAAATTATCTGAGAAGTATCCTTGACCTCTATCAGATTGGTCATTAGGCCATTCTGTGCAGTCACTTAATAATTAACAGGGATTTGAGAGCTCAGCCCACTGTGCTTGGTGCCATTTCTGGGAAGGTAGCCCTGCTCTGTGCTCACTGCTTTAGTTCCTGACTKCACGGAGGCAACTTCTGCAGGAGGGCCAAAATGAAGCCTGACTGAGAGCCTAGAGATTAGTGATGCAGACAATGTCAGCCAATCAGGAACTGCCACTTCGAGGACATGCTCACTTGAGCATGTGAGCTTAATGAGCTGTGATGGAGGGTATAAAGGGCTCTCTCTCTCTCTCTCTCTCTCTCTCTCTCTCTCTCTCTCTCTCTCTCTTTCTCATTTTTTTTAAATTCAAATCCATCATGGCCAGTCTTTGCACTCATGTATTCTAGAGTAAGTGGCCTTCCACTGGAGCATGGAACATGCCTGATTTACCKGGGAGCTGAGCACCTAAAGAAAACTATCTTTCCCTCCTCTAGCATCCATCAATATCCTCTTGGATAAAAGTGGTGCTTCATGCTCACCTCCCCTCCTAATTGCCTGGAACAGTAATATATTTCATTTAGTCACAGGTCAAGTACTTGCTGTTGTGCACATGCTATCACAATCACTCTGAATTCACACGTGCAGTTGCTGTTATATACCATGACTAGGTACTCTTTCCCTGTAGTCATCCACAGCCTGTACTAAGGAGAAGGATCCTTCTTCTCAAGTAATTTGTGTCAAGATGGCAGAAACTAAGACGTGCAGAACTCATCAAGGAATTTTCAGGAGCAAAAATACAGCAGATCTTATAACACCTCTTTTGAAAATTCCCCTGAACACTGGGAGTGAAGGAAATGGTGGCAACCATAGACAGGCCAATGTGGACAAGGAAAGCACAACAAAGTCTCAGACCTACACAAAGAACCACAGTCACCTGAGGAAAGCTGGCCGAGGGAGACAAATCCTGGCATAGTTGTGAAGGAAGTGCAAACTGGCACAGTCATATTGAAGTCAGTATGAAGGTTCCTCTAAAAGGTAGAAATAGATCTTTAACATAATCTGGCTATACTACTTTGGGGCATGTAACCAAAGGACACAGAGTTTTCTTTGCAGTTTGGTTTTGCCCACTCTAAGAGGGACTCTTGACTTTTATTACTTACTCTAGCAGGAAGGGACTTGGTGAATCTGGTTAATTTAAAGGACTTCCTGAAGCCATTTTGAGTTCTTTATCTTTCTGTTTAAGGATCTTCCTTGCAGGGTTGAACATTTCAATCTTGGAGGAAACTATTATGCAATACTCTACCCCTTCTTCAACCTCGTACATTCTGTCTGCCCCCTCTTCTGTAATAATTTCTGAGCTGTGGAGATAGTAAGTATAGATGTCTTCCCATGGTCAAAAACTAGGCCAGCACACTACAGTAACATTCATTTCTTTCCTTTGGCACCTCACCAGTGGCTATGAGTTGAAGCTGATAACAATGATCTATAGGTGAAAATACATGTTTAGAAAGCAGTTTGATAGATCAATTCGATCTAATAAAACCAAAGAAGTTACTTTCTCACTGAGATCTATGGCTTCACTAGCCATAGATTCTTGGTTATGACTTACATACCAGGCTTGAACACCCTTTTGTGGTACCAGTCATAAATCAAACTGGAAGCAGTTTATCTTACCCACAATAGCTAAGCCACTATACCACAGGAAAGTATGTCCTCTCTAATGTTTTGCCATTTCAAGTCACAGGGTCTACAGCCAAACATGAAACTGTGGGGTTTTCCAACCACACCCAAATTTCTGGAAATAACAATACAGACACTTAACATTTCATGAATAAATGCTCAGGCCAAAAGCTTTGGGCTATTCCTGCTAGATTCTAAGTCATACCACATGGGCTATTTACCTCTTCCTCAGACTTAAGGGTGAATCTTCCCTGTTCCTGACTATCCCAGAAATCCTTTGTTCTAGAAATTCAACCTTTTTATTTCTTGCCTATGCTAATAGACCAACAGTGTTTTACTGACAGATGATGCTTCCATAGACTGTACAAGATATTTTTTCTACACAAAAAGAAGTCATAGTGACAGTTCTTCAGCAACAGCCTATAATGGCCACTGTTGGCACTATGAGAACTAGCCAGCAGATGGGAGTTTCTAGTTTAGTTCCTGCTTAATTTCTCTATATAGTGTAGGCAAAGCATACACATGTAGTACTTTTAGCAATAAGATTTCACTGTCTAGGTCTGACTTCCCTGGACAAGAACTCACAGGAAAGTACCTCACCCCTCATATTTCCATTAAACCTATGGCCTCTGGGAGTGACCTTTCTATGTAAAGTACCATTTGGATTTAAATTCTCTAGCTTTAGTTTAATTACTGTGGGGTGCTAAGCTGTTTTTAATGGACACTGGTTCTAAGACAGCCTTCATGGTCTTGTTGCTGGGGCTCACACACATCTCATCTCACTGCTGGAAGTATACATACCACCTTTGTATTTTGATTGTGCTCCACTGCAGAAAGCAGTTTGAACAGGAGGCCTTCAATCCAGCCATTTATAAGGCAAGTTGTTTGTATAGTCACTGAGATAGAACCAGTTATGGATTTCACCTGCTAAAATACTGTATTTATTCTTTTAGTTGCTGTTCTAATGATGTGGACATAGCTTCTACTCCTTTCCATGACTGAGATAAAATCCATATAGCAATTCCTTTCTTAGGTTTCTTTTGCTATTGCCCCCAGCTATACCCTTCTGAACTTCTGGAGATATCCAACAGAAAGAGACAGTGCAGTAGTGGGGAAGACAGCAGTTTAGCCTGTTGTACAAGATGCTTAGTCTGCTTGAAAGCCTCTTGAGCCATTCTGACCCAATCTCATATAACAATATTTGTAAGTTATACAGAGGATGGGTAGCTTAGGAAAGATGGTGTATAAAAAATCTCAAGAGTCCCCAGAATGTCTGTAGCATCTTCATTTTTACAAATGCAGGTTGTTGTAGGATTTTGTAAATAACACCCTCAGGTATTATATGCATCTTACCAGACCAGAAGCTCCTCAGCACAGTTTGTTTTTTTATCTTTCTCTGCACCCCTTCCTACATCTTAACTCCAGCTTGACACAAATCTTGCCACATTTCCCTTTGAGTGTCCCAAACATACCTCTTCTGTTGTTTTATGTTTTCCTTATATCTTCTAGCTTTTTATTTAACTTTACAGACACCCTTTACATGCTGGTATAAGTCACTGAGATCTGTCAAAGCCTCTCTACTTTATAAATATCTTGCTGTATTCCATGCCAGCTTCAGGATCTTTATTGAATCAACCTTTCTTTAACTCCTCTGTGAACACAGTTCTATCTGTCCCATGACTGGGATTCAAATATTGCTTTCCTTATCTGCTACGGCAGCTTCAGTAGATTCTGTGTGATAAAATTCAACAGATTGAGGTGGGAAAAATCACTTCCTGGAGCCTGTAGAACACCCCAATTTAGAAGCCATAGTCTCACTTGGCAATTTACTTTGCTTCTAAACTTCCCTTCTTCCTAAGTAGCCTGAGACTGAGTAAATTCGAGAAAGTAAGTTATAATCCATTCTTTKAAGCAATATTACTGGCCAAAAACCTCTTTTTTAGAATCATAATGCTTTGCCTTAGTCACATTTAGCCCCCAAGATTAAAAAGGAGATCTCATTGAAAATATGAAACAATGAGTAGAATTTTTCTGGGAATCCTAAAAGTACAAGTTCCCTTTGCAAAGCCCTTGCAGGACACATGGGTGTTGAGCCTAGTCTTAGACAAAAGGCTCAGATTAGAAGATATTTACATTTGAGGAACCTCATTCTATGCCCTTGCTGGACAGGTGGGTGTTGGGCAGGTTAAATTTACATTTGAGTTAGTGCAAAGCTCAGAGCTTCCTCAATGGAAGCTTGCGAGGAACTGCTTTTGTTTTGCAGACCCCACCTAGGGAGCTTTTGGCCAAAACAACATTCTTAACAGACTTACCCAGGTGTGGTTCAAAATGCAGTCCAAATAAGGCTATGTAGAACTTATGAAGGCATTAAAATTTGGCCTGCCTAYTCCATACAAAATTATTATAGATTTAAAGGTAACCTCAGGTTTTTACAGATGAAAGGTAAGTGTCAAGTAAAGTTTATATCAGGAAGATTGATGATGTTGTCTATGTTTGAGCTTCTAAATTTGTTATATGGGAAATGTTTTACCTGGTTGATTTTACATTTCCTTGTGCCAAATGGTAATGCTAATTGTCCCTTGTGCCTGCTTTACTGGATACATCTTTTGATCTGTAAATGTTGATCCCTCATGCTTAAAAACTCCTGTTTGAGAGGTAAAATACACACTCAGATCCTAAACCACCTATGTGTCTGGTGTCTGTGTGTCATCTTGCCGAATCTGTATCTCCCTGGGCCAAAAGAACCCTGGTTTTCCTGAGACTACAACTCCAGAATCTGTATCTCCCTGGGCCAAAAGAACCCTGGTTTTCCTGAGACTACAACTCCCAGCTGGGTTTGGTCTGCGGCACTTATCCTTAGTACCCTCAATAGTTACTGCCTTTTCTTCCTCTATATTCCTCATTCCCAGATATTATGGAGCCTTCAGATGGAGATAACCCATAGCAAGAACCATGCATAGAATCACTGTCATAGCACAAAAGCATAAAATACACACCACACAATAATGAACAACTGTATCCGTATTGCTTCTATTGATGCTACCCCCCCCCCCCAAGGATTCTCAACCTTAGTTGCATGCCTTGGTACCCATAACTGGGCCTATGCACTAAATCCTTCCCTATACATCTTTCATTCTTTTTTGACCTTGCTCTGGAGCCAAATGATTTGTGACAACACTTTTCCTGGGGAGACACATTTTTATATATCCCAGATAGGTAATCCACAATAGACCAAAGTACAGATAATTCCAAAACTCACTCCTGAATGGGTGACCCCTTACAAAGCTGGGAAGGTGGCACACACTGCATAGTCTGCAGGCAGCTTAGCAGGTTGGAAAGTGTCCTTTACAGAGGCCTCAGTTGGTCTAAACCTTTTCCAGGCATTTGGTCTTACCTGAGTCTTTTTTGCAGATTGGCTCTGCTCTTCTGCAGCTTTTAGCTTTTACTGTTGACTCAGGCAAGACTGGGCCTAGTGAATATGGTCAGATTCAGTGAGTTCTTGAAGCTCTTTTGAGTTGTTTACCTTCCTGCTTAAAGGTGTTGCTGGAAGGGTTGCTTAAATCTCAGAGGAAACTACTACACAACAGGCAGAGAACAGAGGATGATGTAAAGGGTCTATGCCTCTGTGTGTATGTCTCCTATATTTCTAGTAACTCAATAGATTTAACAACCTGGCAGCATCCTAAAAACCTGTTGTTTTTAGAGTTTTAAGAGTTCTATTTTGTTTCCATTATATACCTATGGCATGGCTGGTTAAATCACTAGCTTTTGGTGATTTTGCTGATCAAGATTCACCTTTCTCTCTGAGTGAATCTGAGAGTTGGCCTAAAGTGAAAAACTTGATATTTATTGCATAATTATTAACTCCTAAAGTCTAACCCTTTCCCACATTAATGTTCAAATCAACTCCAATTTACAAAAGCTTGTTCTAAAAAAAGCAAAAGGTAGTTTTTTTACATTTATTGCTCTGGAGATACTTCATGAACTGGGCATCAAAAGCAAATATTGTAGCAACGATCATGTTACACCATTTTAAAGAGTAGACTTTTACTCAGGTGGAATTAGTACATGTCTTTAATCCCAGCACTTGGGAGGCAGAAGCAGCAGGATCTCTGATACTTCAAAGCTAAACTGGTCTACAGAGGGAGTTCCAGGACAGCTAGGTTTACATGAAGAAATACTACCAAGGAAAGCAAACAAAAAACAGACTTTATTATGAAAAAATTGCAAATAAATTAAAATTTGTTTTTCTCACTCTGTCACACTCACAAAGGAGTGCGCGCATGCATACACACACACACACACACACACACACACACACACACACACGCACATACACTAACCAGCTAATATAGTTAGAATTGACATATTGACATATTGAAATATTTGTAACAGAAGTTGTGAAGTTCCATATACAATATACAGATTCGCTATCAAACATATTTCATGTACTTATCAGTAGTACACCAAAATACATACAGAATTAGAACTAGAAAAACAATTAGCCTTCATCCTCTTTCATATCTAGCATCTTATAACAACAGATAGCAAATTCTTAGCTGCTCAGAATAGAAGTGAGTGATAAGACAAATTATATATATTTCTTATATTTGCTGGAATACTTCAGCCCCCTCCCTCATTTTTCTTTAACCTCTTTTCTGTTGGAATCCTTTGATTCTGATGCATAGGCTTGCAGAATACATTCAATGCACTTCTTTGATTGTATTGGCTTGACCAGTTTTACTACATTCACAGCACTGATTATCATTTCTTGATACATTTACATGAACTAGCATGACATCTTAAATCATTGACCCCATGAGGACTTTCAAGCTCTCATGTTATGATTTAATTTGTCTGTCAGAGGACCCAGGGTATTATTCATATTACAGTTTTTAAATTAATCCATATATGTGGATGGTCCTGAGAATGGCACATGACTTAGTAGAAAGCCACAGGTTGACTTTTCACAAAAAAATGGAGTTTTAGCCACATAGATACTGAGTTATTGTTTTGCTATTAAATATATTAAATATGTTTCTCCCCTTCTATCATGCCAGTCAGGCCTTGTTTGTTTTTTTGAGTGAGAACCTAAACATTTTTGAGGAAATTAATAGCATGAAGAATCAATTTGTCTAAAATGTGTTTGTTCCTTGTCATGGATATGCTACATTAGAAGAGACAGACACATGCAGGGCTTTCCACAATGTCAGAATTTATTGAATAATAAATTCACAATCTATATCAGTTTCATTTGCTAAAATTTACCAAGTGGTCCCAATTTCCCTTGACAGCTGCCAAATGTTATTTTATTCCAATTTAAATTATTGATATTAACTCCCAAGTCACATATTTTATATATCCATATCCACAGTAAGATCTATCTATCTATCTATCTATCTATCTATCTATCTATCTATCTATCTACCTATCTATCATCTATCATATATCTACCTACCTATATATATGTAGAATTCACAAAAGAGGTCAAGCAAGAGTTAAAGGAATTTTAGAGAAGCATTCTCTAGTTTGTTTTTTTGTTGTGATAAACACCAAGGCATAACTTGGAGAGGAAAGAATTCATATTATCTTGCAAGTTACTCTCCATATTTAAGGGGAGGCAAAGCAGGAATCTGGAGAAGGAACTGAAACACAAAGTTAGTAATGCTTCAAGCTGGCATCCTCCTTCTAATGTGCTTAGCATTTTTTATTATACATCTGCTCAGGAATGGTCACTGTCCACAGTGAGTTTGGCCTTCCTACATTAATTAGTAACCAAAAACTTGTCTCATAAACATGGCCACAGGGAAATCTGCTCCAGGCAATTTCTCCATTGAGGTTTCATCTTAGATGACTCTTTGATGTGTATTAAAATGACAACTGAAATTAAATCTGACAAGGCCTAACTTGAGGGAAGTAGAGAGCTTATGCAAAGGAATGTCTGAGGGAATCAGATCAGGAAAGCTTTCTGAGGTCTTCTGGAAGTACTGCCTAGTCAAACAACAGGGTCAGGATTGAATCCAGAGGAGGCAAATGCAGAGCTGTGGATGCTGACAGGATCCAGGTCAGCAAACAGAATGACGAATGGACAGTAGATCCAGGATATGCATACATACATATATATATACATACACACACACACACACACACACACACACACACACACATATATATATATATATATGATAGTTGGTAATACATAGAGACCATATATATNTATATATATATATATATATATATATATATATATATATATATGATAGTTGGTAATTCATAGAGGCCAAGTCCACAATGGACACTAAGCCTGGCTGAAGCCCTTGTGACAATGAGATATTGGTAACAGGTCAATGGGGCCATTGCCATTGTAGTGTGTTAGGTATTTTCCTCATTAAAGGTCCATGTGAGAGAGTTATACCTTTTCCTCAGTGTGGTATGTTTAATAAGTTCTCAGACCAGTTTTCCTGATAATGACTATAATCCTTCCATGTACTCTTACAATTATACTATACATTGATAATGTGTAGAATAACCACAGTTTCACCTTTATGAATAAGTTATTTATAACACCATGACTTGTGGGTGATGAAAAATGAGTTTGTTTATAGGCCCAACAAGGCACTAGTCAAGATACAGTGTATGAACTCTGTGTATGAACTCAAACGGGAGTCAAATGCTGCTTATAAAACAGAGCCTTCAGAGCTGGGCCCACTGATGAAACATCATTGCAATGGTTGAACCTGTTTGTCATCTTGATTCAATTTATAATCATCCTGGAAATAAGTCTCCCAACCTGTCTTAAGGAAGTTTCTAGCCTGTGTTCACTGAGATGGGAARATCTAATCTATATGGGGTTGGTTTGCTCTATGGATGGCAGTCCTAAGCTGCACAGGAAATGGAAATTGATCTGAAGATGTAATATGACCAGCTGCCATAGGCTCCAGCTGCTGTGGCTTCCCCTCCATGACAGGCTTCACCTGGAGGTATGGCTGAAAATGCACCTTTATTCTCTAGTTTGCTTTTGTTTGATATTCTGTCACAGCAATAAGAACAATGTGGCACACACTATAAGTGTCTGAAAAAAATTGTATTAGCCATGGAAAAATGTATAACGACTTAGTATCCAATTGGTTTCTAATCTATTGTTAATATTTAAGAAAACATAAAATTATCTGGTGGAGTGGCACAGGTAGGTAGATCTCTGTTGACACAGAATGTCCAGGTTCACCAGTGACTCAGAGTGCGAACTTATCTCAAAAAATAAAATAGAGCATTTATCTGATCCTGATTTAACTTTGATACCTGGTATCTGTCTAGAAATTTGTCCATTTCATTCAGATTTTCCAGTTGTGTTGAGTATAGGCTTTTGAAGTAGGACCAATATTTTTGGATTTACTCAGTTTCTGTTGTTATGACTCCCTCTTCATTTCTGATTTTGTTGATTTGAATACTGTTTCTGTACCCTCTGGTTAGTCTGGCTAAGGGTTTATATATCTTGTTCATTTTTCTCACAGAATCAGCTCCTGGCTTTGTGGATTCTTTGCATAGATTTTTGTTTTTCCTTTGGTTGATTTTAGCCCTGAGTTTGATTATTTCCTGCCGTCTAATCCTCATGGGTGTATGTGCATCTTTTTGTTCTAGAGCTTTCAGATGTGCTGTCAAAAAGCTAGTGTATGCTCTCTCCAGATTATTTTTTTTGGGGGGGGGCACTCAGAGCTAAGAGTTTCCCTCTTTTTTTTTTTTCACTTGCAAAATATCGCTTCATTTTTTCAGCTTTTTTTCATTTTTTTATTGGATATATTCTTTATTTATATTTCATTTCCCTTTTCCTGGTTCCCCTCCCCCCAAATGTCCCACATGTCCTTTTCCCTCCCCCTGTTCCCCCATCCACCCCTTCCCATTTCCCTGTTCTGGTATTCCCCT
>BDUI01018321.1:18362-36883 GCA_002335545.1 Apodemus speciosus
TATATATATATATATTTATACCATATTTTTTTGTATCCATTCTTCCATTGAGGGACACCTGGGTTCTTTCCAGTTTCTGGCTATTATAAATAAGGCTGTATACTTAAGTGACATGCTTCTCCTGATAAACAAAATA
Source organism: Apodemus speciosus (assembly GCA_002335545.1). NCBI lineage: Eukaryota > Metazoa > Chordata > Mammalia > Rodentia > Muridae > Apodemus > Apodemus speciosus. The sequence continues at coordinate 18,499 of BDUI01018321.1, forward strand.
TTTTCCTTGAGAGTAGGATAATTTAAGGATTAATTGCTTTAGAAACTAAGATGGGATAAGTTATTTTGATGTAATAAAATAAAAGGGGATTTAGTTAATGGCCCTAAAAATCTGAAATCATCATTTATTACAAATATACGTCAGGAATGGTTACAATGAAAAAAAAAGAAGAAGAAAGGAAGAAAGAAAATTCAGCATTTTATATTAGAATATTGCTCCAGTTTTGACAATCTCATATGGCTTATGATGACCCAGACTGAAGTATTGATTTGGCTATATGTGCTTATGGTGGAGGGCTTATACAGGAATTTTAGCTCTCTGTACTTCAAAAACAGGGAAGGSCCTTGTTTTCAATTTATTTATTTATACATATTTAGTCCTACCAGAGACTTAAACTATCATTATAAAGGATACTGTAGGTCAATGAACACAGACTCAAAAATTCTCAGTGAAATAGTTGCAAACAGAATACAAGCATATATAAAACATTATCCACTTCTAGCAAGTTGGCTTTACCCATGTAATACAGAGATATTTAACAAACCCAAATCAATAAATATAACAAGCCACATAAATGACTTAAAGGCAAAAATCACACTATCATCTCAACATAACTAGAAAAAGTTTTGACAATATCTTACATACCTACATGATAAAAGTACTAGTCCATGCAGCAATAAAGGAAATATACTCCAGTATTTAAATGGCTATATATAAGCAACCCACAGGGAACATCATTCTTAATGGATAAAAGCTTGAAGAAAACCCAAGTGAACCCAAGAACAAGACGATGATGTCCATTATCCTGACTCCTTTTCAATATTATGACCAAAGTACTAGTTCAAACAATATGGAGAGAAGCAGGTTAAAGGATATAAATAGGAGATAAAAGGAAATCATACCATCACTGTTTGTGGGTATGATTTCATGACATTATTTATTAGAAATACCAAAGATTCTGCAAGACTAATTTCTAGAAATAATAAACAAATTGAGCAATGTGACAGGATACAGAATCAACCTGTAAAAACCAGTAGATTTTTGAATACCATAACAAAAATGCAAAGGAGATAATGAACACACACTCATTCACGGCAGTCTCAAATAACATATCTTGAAATAAACCCTACTAAGGCAGTGAATGGCATCTACAATAAAACTTCAAACCTTTGAAAGAAGAGATAGAAATGAATGTGGGAAATAGGAAAACCATTCCATAATCATGGGCTAGTAGAATTTATATTGTGGAGAGGATCATTGAGCCAAAAGCTGTTTATAGAGCTGATGAAATTCAAAATCCCCATCTTGTCTTCACGGAAATAGAAAAAAAAACTATCCTAAAGTTAATATGGAACCATGATAGGTCCCAGAGAACCAAATATATTATTAGAAAAATGGAGGATTACAATTCCATGTCTCAAGATGTATTTCATAACTATGGTTGTAATAACAACAGTATGGTACTGGCACAAAGTAGACATGTAGACAAATGTAACAAAATCAAAGACCTAATGTGAATATTCATAACTTCATAGTTTTCATCAAATTTTCAAACTTTATCTTAATATTTGAGAAAGATGCTAAAAACATACTGTAGAGGAATGAAAACACCTTCAGCAAATCTTGCTGTGAACCTGGATACTCACATGCAGAATAATAAAATTAGATGTGTATCTAACACCTTAAAGGAAAACTAACTCCAACTGGATGATCAAAGACATAAATATGAACTAACTCAAAAAACCTAAAACTACTAAGGAAATCATAGGCAGTGTGCTGCATGATACACGTGTATTGGGAAGTACCCCTAGAGTAGGATTCCATTTTCTCAAGAGTTAACGTCAACAGTCACAAGTGGGACTTCATAAAACTAAAAGGTTATGCAGAGCTATAAAACAATTACCCCTAATTAAGTGGAAGTTCATGTAATGGGAAGAATCTTTTGCAGAATACATCTGATAAAGGATTAGTATCAAAAATATATAATGAACAAAAAATCAAAATAATAAGTCAAGGATAGTAAAAAACAACAATGAAAACCCAACCCATTTAAAAAAATGGGCCTTGGTTCTGAACATAGAATTCTAAAAGAAAAAGTTCCAGGCAATTAGGGAAGTGCAAAATCAAACTAACATTGAGATTTCATCATACTGGAGTCATTATTGCAAGGATCAATGGAATGGCTGACAAGAAATGCTGGAGGGAGAGTGGGCAAAAGGGAACCAACCATCATTCACTGTTGGTGGGATTACTAAATGATGCTACTTCTATGGAAATCAGTGTAGAGAACTCTCAGAAAGCTAAAAGTATATCTACAATACCACCTATCTATTCTATAGATATACATACGCTCAGTGATTGATGCACAAAATAGCTGGGAAATGGAGACAAACTGATGAATAGGTAATGAAAATGCAGCACATGTGAAGAATGGAATTTTACTCAGCTTCAAAGAAAAATGAAATCATGAACTTTGCAGGTAAATGGGATAAGCTAGAAGTGAGATAACCCAGACACAGAAAGTCAAATGTTGCATGTTCTTTCTTCTGAAGATCCTAGTTCCAAGCCTTCACATTAGTAATATCCTGGTGTAACTGCATGAGAGTGAAATGGTATGATTGCTAGTGTAGGGTGAGTGATCAATCAGAGAAATCACATACTATAGGAATTAAGGAACCATGAGAGTGGAGAATTAGTTTTTCTCATGAAGAGCACACCAACGGTTTATCCACTACAAAATGGTAAGACCTGAAAACATATATACAAGTAATATTATACAGACTGGAACAGTTACTTTTAGGAATATATATTATATATGATATGTGTATATCATATATAACATATATGTGTGTAACAATTAGTAATCAAATAATTAGATCATGAATTTAAATGTAAGCAAGGAGGGGTATATTGGGATGTTACAGGAAGGAAAGGGAAGGAAAAATGATGCTGAATATTATTATATAATACTGGAAAAGTATGTTATCGCCTCAAAAATAAAAAGAACAATCAAAAATAAAAGTAGATAAATGAAAAATAATGTACTGTTTTCCATATGGACTTTTAAGAAAATATAAAATTTCACATATGAATGATAGTACTATAATGAAAATACTAGCTTTCTGACTTGCTTGCAACTATAGAACTGTGCTATACAATATATAAACATATATTTATATATATACAGAAAAATGTTTTTCTATTTATCTTAACACATTGCTAGGAGTAGACACAATTACCAAGGCAACGCTTTTAAAGGCAAACATTTAATTAGGGCTGTCTTGCAGTTTTAGAGCTTCAGTCCATAATCATCATGGTAGGAAGCAGGACAGCCTGCAGACAGACATGGTTCAGGGGAAGAAGAGAGTTCTACACCTTGATCAGAAGATAAAAGGAGACTGTCTTCTTCAAGCAGCCACGACAAGAGAATGAAATAGGTAATGCACTGGATGGAGTTTGATCCTAGGATCCAACCTGTGCAATGATGCACTTCCTCCAAGAAGGCTAAACCTATTTCAAGAAGGCCATAGGTCCTGTTAGTGTCATTTCCCATGGGCCAAGCATACTTAAATCACCAAACTATTTTAATGTAAATTTTGTCTTCTAAGTTCTGAATAGTCAAACAAATCCATGTGCTAATTTCCCATAAGTATCTCTAGGTAAATTTTATTTGATATAAATAGCAACAAAGTACAGGGGTGAGGGCAGAAGCACAATTAAATACACAGAGAACAATTAGTCACTGCCTTAAAGGTTTTTATTACTTATGTTTAAATTGAAAGAATAACCATCTGGATATTGTTTGTGACAGATATATAATACATGTGAATTGGCTTTTAAACTTTGAAGCACCATTGAATAAACTAGTGCAAATTATTTTATTAGACACATATGCAAATTCTAATTCTATAATTTATGATGAAAAGTTTATCTCCATTTTTAACCTTTCTGTATTACTGTTAATATACTTCAGTTCAATTCTTAATTCGTACCAAGTGCTGTTATATTAAAGAGAGAGCTTTATACTTTAGTTGATTTTTTTTTAATTTCAATCACAATTACTATTCTGTGTGATGGGTTATAATGCTTTAGTGTAAACTCTTAATGCATAGAAAGTAAAGCTTAATTACTGAAAATTGTTGTTCTTCTCTTAGGAAAGTGGTTGAAGAAAATATATTTAAATACTGGATTTGAATAAAATGTGTATAAGAGGGGGAAAAAACTATTACCAAGATTGTTATCCTCACTTGGACAGCAAACCAATAATAGTCAAACACAGTATGCAATGGATCATGGATTTGTATTTGCTATCTGTAGACTGATAGCTGCTGTTTTCACTATAGCATCTTTACACATTTCTATGTTTGTTTCTTGTGGTTTGTGCTAGCTTCTGTCTGATCAATTTGAATGAATTACATAATCTCATGTGGCTTTCCTTGTTTCTCTATTGTGGCCATGAGGTGGTGGGATAGGGGTTTTGAGCCAGTCATCTTAAAGACTGCTTAATGTTACTCAAATTGTATTTTCCACATTGTGTACCATAGAAAGCAGGCATTAATTAATCATACTGCTCAGTTGGAGGAGTATCAATTTGCCTGCTGCAGTATGATACTTTAGGCACTATGTCATGCAATGCTGCTGTGTTCCAGGGTTTGACAAGTTAAGGAAATGTTTCCATATAAAACAGACTTGGTTGTCGATGGACACCAAGTAAGACTGCTTCTGTTGTTTGTATGGTTACAGCTTTAAGCTATTGGAGTTTAGTTTGCTTGGATACCTGTTAACTAGTAGACTCTGCACATAATAATTGTGTTATTTATGAAACAGGAAGACAATTAGCAGTTTAAAAATGTATCTTGTTGTATGCTCTAACTATTTACAATCAATATCCTTTTTCTAGGCAACTACTTTGTAATCCAGGGACCATAAATTTGCATTGACTGTTTCTAAAATTTTCTACCTTACATATTTCTCCTTCTTCCTATTAAGAAGAGGTGTGTGTGTGTGTGGGGGGGTGTTCTCTGTCTCTGGAGAACAAGTGCTTCATAGCTGCATTGCTGCATCCTGTCTTCCAGAAGCATGTGATTCTTCTCTCCATATCCATCATTAGTCTTTTGTTGCCCCCCTCTTCTCTTCCTTTTCTTACATATCCTCTCTCCTTTACCTACTTTCTCTTTACCTCCCCTCTTTCTTCTGTCCTTTATTATATCCTGCATGTTCTCTTCCCTTCCTATCCTTCCTTCTGTTCTTCATACCTGTGTGTTGAAGAGTGTAGGATTGGGTCTGGTGAAATAGGTTAATGATTAAGAGAATCTGAGTTTGGTTTACAGAACCTCTATCACCTGGATAAAACTCCTGCTTCAGGGAATCTATTTCATTCTTCTGGTTGCTGTGGGTACCCCTTCAGAAATGTATAAACTTACACACACACACACACACACACACACACACACACACAATGAAAAATAAATACTTCTTTAAATATAATGAATCCAGGTTTTAATATTAGCCCTGAGCTGAATTCTAATAAAAGTTCTTATCTATTCAGTACCTTTGCAAATGTGTTAAAATATTTTTACACATTATGTTTCTTAATCTATTATAGGTCTTAAAGACTTTTTCTTTGTAACTAATAAAAGACCAATGGGTTATTGTATATTGATTCTATAACATAGAGAGAGTAACAACACCTAATTAAAATTATTTTAAATCTTCAAAAGAGGCTAATAATATTTAGGCACTATATTTTCATATAATATGCATATATTTAAAATAAAGTTTATTTATAGCTATTCAACAACTATAGGTCATTTCACTCTCAAAGAATAACTGTGTGTTCTTAAGTAATGGCTACTTAAGTAAAATGACACTGGGGTGGAAAGGAGAATGAAATCTTCTCTGAGAAACCTGTCATGGTTCTATCATTAACCAGCTCTGGCTCTGAGACCTTGCTTGATCCTTCTCTTGGGATAGAGATCTAATTTTCCAATGGATTTGAAAAAACCTGAACTAACTAAAAAGTGAAGATGAGAGGCATCAATAAATTAGAAATAAAACATTTTGAATGATGGAATCTTGGCTTCTCTTCTGAGTACCTGTTGTGTTGCATCTAATCCAAGTTATCTCCCTAAGGCTTATAAGAAAGGTGTGTAATGGTAAAAAAGAAATAAAGAGAAGTGACCTGAATGACTAGGAATTTGTGCAGATACTATAATAATAAACCTCCCAGAAGCTGAAAATATTGTAACTGAAAATGCATTCATAACATATCTGAATGATATACTAGTAGAGCTAATCAATACAGCTAGATGCAGATTGTTTGTTTATTCTTTTAATCAAGCATATGACAGGCATGTGTCTTGCTGCTATTGCCCAGAATGGAGAATATTGATCTACTTATTGTTAGGGAAGAGCTGCTAAAATTAAAAATTGGTAAACAGATTGTATTAAAAGAGTCGTATATAGTTCAGGAGACAGCCCATGGCATGGCATTGTCTACATTTAGTTTGGGTCCTCCCACTTAAATGAACTCGATTGTAAATTCCTTCCAAGTCATGTCAAGTGGTTTATATTCTAGGTAATTCTGGATTATGTCAATTTGACTCAATTAGGACACCAAAGACAAAATGTAAGCTCAGATTTATATCCCACTCTCTTCAGACTTGACAAGCAATGGTATCTAGGTCATTTGCTTAGTTCTTGGTACTATTTTATTAATAACAAAATATGCATATTTAAATAAAAGCACAAATGACCTTTTAGATTGTATTCTAACTCTAAATATGAACTGACCTGTATAAAATTTATTTTTTGCTTTCATAGATTCTAACTGTCTGATTTGTTAATCATTCCTTCTATCTTATAGAGTTAGAATATAGAGATGAGCTAACAACCTGATTCTCAGGGTGGCATGTGGGCAGGTGATCCTTCTGCTGACACAGAAGGTGGGTTTATCCCCATTGCTCCTAGAGAGTCAGCAAAGCATTCTGATGACAAGCCCTTTGGGTTATTGTACCTGAATGGAGCTGAACTAAAACCAGACCCATAGAGCAAGTATGGCAAGTATGGCTTCAGAATCTCAGACTTGAGGTGTCTGAGAAATGAAACAACTCTCAAGGGAAAGGACGGAACAGCTCTGAGTCACAAACAGCATGATTTCTAAGAAAGAAATGCAATAACTTCAAACTATTGACAGTCTTCCCCAAAGTCAGAATTATTTATCCTATTGATCATAAGGTTAATATAACATATAAATGCCAATATTTTCTATATATTTCAGATTTAATAAAAGGCTCTGAAAATATAGTTCTCAGGAGTAGTCAGTGACCTTAAAATTGGACCAAACAAATAAATCACATTGTTCTCAAAAGGGTAAGATAAATTGTTGAACTTTAAGAGACTAATAAATTATTTGCTATTTAATTGTGATGTCTTTTTGTCAGCAATGAAGTGAGTGTATTTTAATTAAGTCTTTTGTTCTTTTTAAGGAAAGCTTTTGTTTGGAATTCTTATTTCTGTACTATGCCATGAGATACCTGCATGTTTAATTTATCCAATTTACAGTCCTTATAAATGTCTTCATAAAAGCAAAGCTAAAAGAAAAAAATGACAGGCAGAAATGTTGTCAGGACCAAAGAACCCTGCTTGCAACTCAATCCTGTAGACATGAAGGTGGGCTTTTATTTAAGTACAGTATGTTGACTTCAAAATAAATGTCAGTTTATGTGTGTGTGTATGTGTGTGTGTGTGTGTGTGTGTGTGTGTGTCTGTGTCTGTGTTTTCTGAAGCCAGAATACAACTTAATGTGTGCTATACAAAATGCAAAGAGTTCATCATCTTCATTTACATTGCCAATGGTAAACCCTTTCCCAATTTCCCCAAAGACCCCCAACCCCTCCTCCCACCACTTGCCTCCATGTATATGCCCGCTGCCACCTCCCCCTCCATTTCCCTTTGTTGGGGCATCTATTGAGCCTTCACCTGACCAAGGACCACTCCTCCCACTGATGCCCAACAAGGCCTTCCTCTGCCACATTTTTGTCTGGAACCATATGTACCCCTTGGTTGATGGTTTAGTCCTTGGGAGTCCTGGGGCATCTGGGTGGCCCAAATCATTGTTCTTCCCATGGGACTGTAAACCCTTTCAGCTCCTCCAGATCACTCTCCAGCTGCTCCATTGGGGACCACATGCCCAGACCAATGGTTGGCTGCTAGCATCTGACTCTGGCAGGTATTTGTAAGGCTCTGGCAGGGCCGTTCCAGAGACAACCATGGCATGCTCCTTTTGGTATACACTTCTTGTCATCCATTGTAATGTCTGGGTTTTTCAACAGAGGAATGGATACAGAAACTGTGGTATATGTACACAGTGGAGTACTATTCAGCTATTAAAAACAATGAATTCATGAAATTCTTAGGCAAATGGATAGAACTAGAAAGTGTCATCCTGATCGAGGTAACCCAATCACAAAAGAATGCACATGGTAAGTACTCACTGATAAGTGAATGTTAGCCCAAAAGCTCAAAATAAACAAGTTACAATTCACCCAGCACCCGAAGCTCAAGCAGGAAGACTGAAGTGAGGGTGCATTGGTTCCTCTGAGAAAGGGAACAAAATACTCACAGGAGCAATAAAGGAGATAAAGTGTGGAGCAAAGACTGAATGAAATAAAGGCCACCCAGAGACTGCCTTACCTGGGGATTCATCCTATAAACAGTTTCTCTGTCTCTTAATGAGGATAAATAGCTTCACTTTCTGTCCCAGGGTTTCAATTGTATGGTAGACATCTGAGGTCTTTTATGATCAGATGCTCAAGACAGAAAGAAACTCTCGAAGAGTGTCTGCCAGTCTGATTTTAGAAAAAATGAACAATGACTACTTTTTGGGAGACTGAAGATTGCATCTGTGTCTTAGACATGTAGAATGATGTGTAATAGGAGAAGCCCAGCACAGGGAATGAGGAAGAGGAACCATACCTGAGTGCACCAAATCTTCAGGCCTTTCACTGTAATGAAACAGAGCACTGAAAAAAAGCAAAGCAAAACAAAACAAACATACAAACAAAAAAAGGCTCAAGTTAGAATCCATGAATAGACTACAGACTATGAAATCCTTAGCTCATGGTAATTTTCTTGTCTGTGTGGGGCCAATGTTCATTTCCTCCATCAGGCCTAAAAGCTTTCAGCGTATTTCCTCAGTAATATGCTATTTTCTCAATTCATCATTTTTCTGAAAGACCATCAGAAACCATCTACTATAGTTATGCTCATCTCTCAAAACTGCCAGTCTCTCAATCCATAGAATGTCCCTGTGCCCACCACTTGTATGAAAGAGAAATCTGGGAAATGCAGGAACCTGGCAAATTGGCCCCGCACAAGGCAGCCACAGCCAGAAAATCAGGTGGCCTTGTAAATAGCTGGTGTTGCTGGTCTGAGGCTTACTATACCTTTCCTGCACTTATTTCCTCAGATTGCAACTATATTCCCATGACCTTGCTGCTGTCATCTCCCTCAGAGGTGGAGAATCTGATGAATAAACTTTCTACAATTTCCAAAGATGTAGTAGGCTAAGAGGCCCTGTCATGACTAGAACTTAGGTGGTCTTTCTAGAGCTGTTTGTAGCTTGTCATCTCTGTAACATATGCTTATTCAGATAGTTAATTTTTGAATGCTAAGGCATGCATAAAATGAGAGAGAAGGGAGCTTCAATAATAGCTAGGAAGAAGATCCATAGAGCCCCTTGTTTAGGCATGCAATACACAATATCAAACCTGGAACAGGTGAATTTAAGAAATAAGTCATTTATCTCAACACAATTTATGAACTTCTCCTAATAGAAAAGAATTTCATGATCATTTTCAGCCTCTGTGCGAGTGTTGCAATGACTCTAATGTACTTTAAATGTCCCATTTGTATCAAATTGCACATGCCCGGATATCCTCAAACAAGCTGCATACTTTGTTTAGTTATAAATAATGTGGTGAAGAAAACTCACTTCTGGAGCTAGCTCATAGACTCACTCTGGAATTCTTTATTCCAGCCAGAGCAGCTGTTCCATCAATGGTTGTTTAATTTTTCCAGAAAACACTGTTTTCTTATAAGAAATTTAGCATTGAAACTGTTTTGTCTGGTACTTCTCTTCTTTAGGCTCACAGAGACATAGCTTTTCAGCATGCTGTGCTATTAAAAGGAAATCTATAATGTATGAAAACACTCGAAGCTCCATGCACTTGCAACATCTGTCTTTTCATCCAACTGTGTCACAGCTTTCCCACACTGCATAGTATCCCCAGTGTTGTTTTACCAGTTTCTCAGCAACATGTTTGTGTTTCTCATACTGTAGCAGTATTTGCTAACAAAGGAATGCATTCCTTTTCTAATGTGTGGTCTTTCGGGCATTCCACTGCATATGAAATGRCAGATGTTTCTCATGATTTTGAGATCTTGGTTTTTCATTTCAAGTAAGAAACTAACCTTAAAATGATTTCTGAAGATTTGAAGAGTATCACAATCCCACTGACTAAATACTTGGAAAGACAGGCTTTCATGTTCCTGATATTTAATTTTAAAAATAATTATAGATTAATGTCTCACAGTGTACATTTATAGCATGAAAGAGTGTATGTGATCAACAGTTCCTGGTTGCATTTTTTGGTCATGTTTATGTTTCATTGGATGTAATTATTTCACCTGTCTTTAAACCTATAAAAAGAAAGACATCGTATTATGAGGGCAAAACTCAAACATTTAATGCTTTTTCTATGAAACATACTTGTATTGTTAATATTTTCTACATTAATTCYTTTGTAGATATCTTTTAGAACCTTCTATCTTTTGTGGCACAACAAAACAAGAACTGTAAGGTATGACCCAAAACATGTGAGCCCATCTACACTGTGGGTATTACAGTTTATCAAATAGGGAAAAAGAAGAAATGACATCACATGTACATGGTATTGGTACAGAATTGACACTTGCTACATGTCATGTGACTAGGAGAGGACCTCCATTTTCAACCAATATTGCTCATACCCTTTGAATTTATTTCCCCACACATTATACATAAAGAGGAAACATAATCAAACTGCTGAGATGACATTTTTCAGTTATTTTCTTTTGGTATTTTTTTTCAATTTTATTGTTTGTTTTTGAAATTAGTATGTAAATGATGAGTTCCACTAAGGCACTTTCTGACACATGGCTGATCCTGGTCCTTCCCCACTCCATCCTCCTCTCCCTTCCCATCTTCAAGCCTTCATCTTGTGGCTTCTCTCCTACTTTTAGATGTCTCCTATACTCCTTTCTCCTTCCTCCTTCTAGCTACCCTCATTTAAGCACTTTTATTCTCTTATCATGGTCCTATTTGCAATTTTATTACTCACCTGGAAGAGTCCACATGAGAGAAAGCACATGGAATTTGTCTTCCTGTTTCTGACTTTTTTCACTTGATGTTATGATTTCCAGTTTCTTCAATTTTCCTGAAAATGTGAGTATTACATTTTTTATGACTGATTAATTTTCCATTGCATGCATCTGTCTTAGGGTTTTATTGTGGTGAAGAGATACCATGACCATGGCAACTCTTATAAAGAAAAACATTTAATTGTATCTGGCTTACAGAGGTTTAGTTCATTATCATCATAGCAAAAAGCATTGGTGTCTTAGGCCTGGAGAAGGAGTTTATAGTTCTACATCTTGATCTGCGGGCAGTAGAAGGAGACTGCCACACCTGTCCTAGCTTAAGCATATGAGACCTTGAAGCCTGCCTCCACTGTGACAGTGTTCTCCAACAAGGCTATACCTACTTCAAGGAAACATCTCCTCATAGTGCCACTCCCTATGGGCCAAACATTCACATACGTGAGTCTATGTGGTTGCCATCCCTTTTCAAACAACAGCAGTATTTGCCACATCTTTTATGAATTCATTTGTTGATGGACATMTAGATTAGTTTAATTTCTTAAACAATATGAACAATAGTATTTAAGCAGAGGAAAAGGTTTTCTAATGAAAGCTATGAAGTACTGGAAGTGAGTACTGAGTCAAGAATAATATAAGACTAAAGCAGCTGATGAATCTAACTTGGTTCTTAGTATTTTGCCATTCCAGAGATGACTGAGTTATATTTTAGATCATAATGCCTTATTGAGACAAGAGCTGGATATCTAATAATGAGCAAAATGCTACAACAACAACATATCTGCACATATATCTSTGAATTCTTGCAGTCATATAAGGAAAGTGGCAGTTCTACTGTGGCAAGTTATGATCTAGAAACTCAGGACTGTTACAGATTCAGTTTTGAATATTCCTGAAAGGTATGAGTGAAAGGCTTGGGTGCTTTAGCTATTTTGAGATGGGAGTACATTTACTAAATGGGTTCTTAAAAAAAAGTAAACTGAAAWTTTTTTCTAGGCATTAGCCATATCTCTTCTTAGACTACATGTGGAAAACTGGTAAACTAAAGATGTCAGTTGTAGCAAAGTGAAGACTTTGTTCCCTGGTATACAGACTGAACAGGCAGGTTATATTTTGTATTTAGAAATAGAAATGTRCATACATGTACATATATGGAAATAATTAAGAAYAACTTATTATACAACATCCAAATGAAGCTTATAAAATATTCAAATTCTTAAACATTCTATAGGTTCAAATAGGTACAAAATAATACATTTGTAACAGTGAAGATTCTGTTTTTGTTTGTTATTGTTTTTGGTGTTTTTTTTTAATGTTTTGATTTGTTTCTGTAAAAGAAATATTCCAGGAGATCTCTGGCGATGCACACACTGAAGTTTGAGAACTTGAGTGCCTGAAATCAATTGACTGAATTGGCTCTTGGAACACAATCTAACAAAAGTTGCTGAAGGAACTTTAGGAAATGTGACCATTTCATCCAAGGGTGCATTATAGTTAAGAAAGAGAAAATTGAGCCTAGCTAGGCTGTTTTGCTTTGCTATATAACAGCAGATTTTAAAAGCTAAAGATAAAATTCAGTTACAATTTAACGTACAATTCTTTGGAGAGATTCTTTTGAAATGTGACTTACTGTGTCATTATGGAGCCTCCAGTGGATGAGGGAAAGGGGTAGCAAATGATGCAAAATAAAAATTGCAGGGCTGTGTTTTCAGGAAAAGCACAGACTTCATCCAACTTTCTCAGTATCACCATCTTGAGAAGAGAATGTCCATGYTAGTAATGATCTCTAGTCTACAATCTCTTGACCTTTAATTTTTCCTTTTGCAAAGGACTCTGTAGATATATTTTGCAACTAAGGCTACAGTCTCCTGAGCACACACACACACACACACACACACACATATATATATATATATATATATATATATATATATATATATATGCTTGACGTGGTGAAAATAGGCTGTTTTCAATGTCTTTAATAACAGAATGATTATTAAAATTTTAGGTATTAATATGAATTGTTAGGTTTATAGGGTTTTCCTCAGCTATTGTCTTATTAGGCTTTTATTCTTGTGAAGAGACACTATGACCAAAACAATGCTTCTAAAGGAACATATTTAATTGGGCCTGACTTAATTTCAGAGGTTCAGCCACAGTCACTATGACAGGAAATATGCCAATGTGCAGGCAGACATGGTCCTGAGGAAGGAGTTGAAAGTTCAACATTATGATCCACAGACAGAAAAAAAGAAGACCGTGTGCCATAGTGGGCATAGCTTGAGGCAAGACTGCCTCCATAGGGACACACTTCCTCCAACAAGGCCACGCTTACTCTAACATCTAATAGTATTATGAACTAAGCAATCACAAACACCAATCTACAGGAGCTATTCCCATTTAAACCACTGCACCCCCTCCCTCATCCCCATGGACTTGTAGCCATACCATAATGCAAAAATGCATTTAGTCCAGTGGTCTATAATAGTCTCAAACTTGATTAAGACAGACTGAAGCAAACCATCCAGAGACCACCCCACCTAGGGATCATCAAGTCCATCTGCAAACACCAAACCAAGACACTATTGCTAATGCCAAGAAGTGCTTGCTGACAGGAGCCTAGTATAGCTGTCCCATGAGAGGCTATGCCAGAGCCTGACCAATAAAGATGCAGATACACACATCCAAACATCAGACTGAGTGCAGAGCTCCCAATGGAGGAGCTAGGGGAAGAACTAAAGGAGCTGGAGGGATTTGCATCCCTATAGGAAGAACAACRATATCTATCAAYCAGACCCTTCAAACMTCCCAGAGACTAAATCACCAATCAAAGAGTACACATGGTGGGTCCCATGTCTCCAGCTGCATATGAAGAGACTATTATCTTATCTGGCTTCAATGGGAGGTTAGCCCCTTGTTCCTGTGGAGGCTCAATGACTCAGAGAATCAAATAGGAATGCTGGGGCGGTAAGGTGGGGAGTGAGCCAGTGGGTGGTTGGGGTAGCACCCTCATTGAAGCAGGGTGAGAGGATTATGGGGTTTGTGGAAGAGAAACTGGTAAGGGGGCTAACATTTGAAATGTAAATAAAATAACCAACAAGAAATGAAAAAAAAGTCTAAAGTTCAAAGTCTCTTTTGAGAGTCATATAATCTTTTAACTATAATCCCCTATAAGATCAAAATGAAAAAGCATATCATACATACAATGCCACATGGTATGTATTACCATTCTACAAGGGAACATTGTGAAAAACAAATGTTGAACCAAAGCAAGACTGAAAACCAGATGGTCAAATTTCAAACTCTGCATCTCTATGTCTAAAATCTAAATGGTCTTCATATCTGCAAATCTTTCTAGCTTTGTTGACTGCAACACAATTCTTTCTCTAGGGTTGGTTCGATTCCCAGTTATAACTTTCCTTAGCAGGCATCCCATGGCTCTGGCATCTCTAAACTCCTGGGGTCTCTAAATCAATCCAAGTYTCATCTTTACAGTATCACACACAATGATCTCTCTATGCCTCCATGCAGGGACACCCCTGCTACACATCTGGCCTCAGTGGCTTTCCTTAGTTGCAAAGGGAGATTCCATAATCCYTTTTTTCTATCCYTGACTCTAAAGTTAGAACAATCTGGCCAAACCTGGCCAATTCTGCTGTTGGCTGGGGCTGGAACAAGGGACCCTCATTCAATTGCATCTTCCCTAGCTTTCTGTTTTCCATGGTTTCCTTTACAGCCTAAGCTTGGTTGTCCTGGAAATGCTCTTTAGACAAGGCTGACTGTAGTCTTGTATTTTTAAAAACCTACTTAATAAGGGTTCTTGAATCCTTCAACCTCCCTCCTAGACCACTGACTTAAGGTAGGGGATGATTATGGTTACATCAGTATCAGCAGTCTAATTCAATCAGCAAATACTAAACAGGAAGCAGTAAAGGCAGTCCAGTTCAATTGGTAAAWACCAAACACTAGCCAGTAGCAGTGGCCTGATCTAGAAGAAACTGGAAGGCTCCACTAGATTGGCAGAAGTCAGCAGAAGGAGCAAGAAGCAACTGGAAAAGCAAGAAAAGTTCTTTGGCACTTTTCTCCTATGAAGTCATGGCATGTGAAGATCAGCAAAGACTCACAATGCAAGAGTAGTATTCATTGTTGGGTTATACTTAAACTCTTCCTAAATATYACRTGGCTGCTCAAGTGTCTGCCTCAGAGCTCTATTAATAAACAAAACCAAAATGAGAGTTAAATCTAATTGGCTGTCTTGAGACAATTGTAAAAACTGGTATTACATTTTAGACTTTACAGATAAAGTAAATCAAACTATGTAAAATAATCACTATCCAAAGTTCAGCAAGAACAAACTTTAAAACTTAGATTATTTATTTGATCCAATTAAAAAGTTGATGACCTGGGATTTGAAACAAATCTTATGCCACTGGAGATAAGATCTTATAGTGCAAATGTAACAGGAACAGATATTGGAGGGATTGAAAATTAATTATAAACATTTAATTATAAACATTTTTATTTTTTATTTTTTAAAGATTTATTTATTTATTATATTTAAATACTCTGTAGCTGTCTTCAGACACCCCAGAAGGAGGGCATCAGATCTCATTACGGATGGTTATGAGTCACCATGTGGTTGCTGGGATTTGAACTCAGGACCTTTGGAAGAGCAGTCAGTGCTCTTAACTACTGAGTCACAGAGTCTGAGGGAAAGAACATCCGGAGACTACCCAACCCAGGGATCCATCCCACATACAGTTACAAAACCCAGACACTAACTATTGTGGGTGCCCACAAGTGCTGGCTGACCGGAGCCAGATATAGCTATCAACTGAGAGGCCCTGCTAGTGCATGACAAATACTGAGGGGGGCACTCTCAGCCAGCCATTGAACTGAGCACAGGGTTTCATGACAAGAACACAAATGCCAACAGCTCTGCTGTGCCTGGCTACTTCTTCTTAAAGGTGAACTGGTATTGTTTTGTTCTTATACTTAGTCTTGTGTAGAAAGAACCAGGTGAGAAGAGAATGGGATAGAGCTTTGTAAATTGTATACTGGTGAGTCATAGAAACACACATCCACTGAGGCATCTTTTGTAATACAACATAAGAAAAATCTTCTATGTTATATTACATATCCCTACATTTGTCTTCTTTCCAAAATGGTTGTAAAGAATATCCAGTCTGCAGTATCCCACAACCCATAATTATCATATATACATATATATTTCTGTGGATGAGTACTGTCTACAAGGTGTCTATATTACTTACTTCCCTAAAGAATAGTTATTAACTAATCATAGAAAAGTAAGTGTACTGCCTTTCATAGAGTAGGATGTGCCCAGAAGCTTCTCAGCCAGAATCTAGTTTTTCACCAATAGAGGTAACATATATCTGAACTTTGTCTAATAAGACAAAATGTGATGTTACTCAGACCCATAAAAACACTCCCACAAATTTCTGCTGTTTAGTGTCTTCTTTATTTTGAGCTGTATGACCTTAGAGAGTCCATTTGCTAAAGGCTTTCATGTCCCCATTATACCAACATCAGAGACCCTGTAAGAAGAACGCTATATTAGTGGCCTAATTCATTTCYAACATCTTAATTACATAAAAATAAAGCAAGTATTTGAGCTAGTCATTGCTAGGAGATTAATTCTTACTTGATGCATTTCTCCACCTAATAGAAACACACCCAGTGGTCTGGTATTCTGATGAACACAAACAACATATGAGTTCAGTGTACAATGGAGTAGACAACTGTTCCCAATGGGGTTTATTTCTATCATGATGAGGCCACACCTATTCTGCCAGCAGCACAGGTAGTATGAGATAATAATGGAATGAAAAAATGATAAAAGGCTCTGGGGGATCTTTTCACAAAGATAGAAATAGCCTAGCCCATGAGCAGCTATTTCTCTCTCTTGCTATCTCAAAGAACAGTTATTAAAAGTAGTGATTATCATTAAAGACAGCGCTGACCCTGGGGACCTGGCAAAAATCATCAGGGTTTCSCTTACAACTATTTGGCTTCCTTTCTCCCCAGTGGCTTTTTAGAGCAGCCAATTAACTCTCTGGGAATGTAACTGCACACCAAGATGCTAGCATGATAGAGACACGGGAGGGGTGACTTTCATTTCCTTAAAGCTGTTTCTCTATATTTCCAGCAATTTTATTACCKCCATTTAGACTCAAAGGGAGAGGGAAATTCAGTAGTACCCCAAAACACCCTTAGCCACAGGCACAGAATGTATAATAGCCCTGCCTGAGGATGCCTCTCTCTATCATTCTCTGCCCTTCCCTGAATTCCTCCTCATTCAATTGTGTTCTTAATTTGCCAGACAGTCCTTTTGACCTTACCTAAAATGAAATATTTTAAAAGCTTCTCAGTGTGGCAGAGTATCACTGTAAACCAGAACTCTAAGATGGGTGTGTTCACTGTTTTCAAACTTAACTGTGACTGTTAAGGACAAATCCTCGAACCCACTCAAAGTTGCTCCATTTACTTTGATCCCCATGCCTGGGTCGCCACAATGCACACCTCCCTCTTTTGAAATCTTCAATATCTCACCCAATGAACTTTACCTGAGGCCACYCTGTCACAAACCTCAGCTGCTTCAAAGTCTGCTGAGCGCTCAAGAGACTTCTCTGCTTGATAAAATGTAATGTCTACCTCAAAGTTCGCTTAGCCTGAGCTCTCCCTTGTTCTGTGCCGAGGTAGCAGTGGTAAGATTAATCCTAGAAGCATAGGATGTGGGAGTTTGAAGGATCTTAGAACACATATAGTGCAGATCTCTCTGGGGTCCAGAGGTTAAATGACTTACTTGAGGTCGTCAGTTTGAGTAGTGTCAAATCAGATATATTAACCCAAGGCTCTCAGCTCCTGTGTCTCAGCCTCCACCTGTACTGTGTATGAAGAGAATGTCTTATAAAACCCCATACAACTTAAAAACAATTAAGTCAAA
>BDUI01018328.1:4501-16756 GCA_002335545.1 Apodemus speciosus
AAAAAAATAAGGAGCAGCCACTGGCGCAATCTGCACCTCTAACTATCCTATGACCCTAATGCAGCTGCAAACAGGTCGGATCCTGTGCATTCAGGAATGGTTCCGGGCACAGGGACATAGCTCCACCAGCAGGCGCTGCACTAGTAGGGTACTCCGAAGGAATCAAGCCACTAAATGAATGGAAACAAGCCGGAAGGCCGCGGGCTCGGGGGTCTGGAACCGAGGTGCCTCCGTGACCAATCAGCAAAGGTCTTGCCACATGGCCCGCCCTCAGGTCGTGCTCTTCACCAATGAGCGACGGCTGCCTAGTTGGCCAGTGCACACGACTGTCTACGCGTGGAGCTGCTAATAAAGTTCTTTATAGCTTTGAATTTTTTTTTTTTTAAAGTGCCCGCTGCAGTCACGGCGCAGTCTCCGCCCCGCCACTTCCGGTCCCGCCGCCGGGAGCCGGTGCGGCTGTGAAGGCCAGCGCGACTCGGTGCCGCTGCTGGCCGGGCATGGTTTTGGATGCCGGCTCGCCTCGCCTGACTCGCGGTGCTCAGGTGAGCTGGTCGCGCGAGCTGGGCTGAGGCCGAGGCTCCTCTCGCCGGGCGCCAGGCGGGACCGCGAGGTCGGCGGCTGACGGGAAGCGCTGGGCGGGCAGCGAGCCCCCGCGGCTCTGAGGGCCGGGCCGAGGCGGACCCCGTGCAGCCGCACGCAAGGTCACGGTGCGGAGCTCGGGCCGTCCGGGAGGCCGAGGCCGCGGCGGGGAGGCCGCTGCCCCTGAAGGGAGGCGGGAGGTGGACGCGGCCCRCCACGGCGACGGCGGGGAGGAGGGGCGGCCGGCCCGCCTGGCCCGGTTCGGTCCCTGACCCGGTTCCGCGGCGTGTCACCTGGGGTGTGGCCTTCTCCTCGGCGGGCTCAGTTTCCTCCGTCTCCGGTGGGCATTGGACCCACTCCTCGGCGCTGCCGGTGGGTTGGAGTTGCTGGAGAAGGTTTCCCGGAGGGGATCTCGACCTGTGGGTAGAAATCTGCTCTCCCTAAGAACCTGGTAGGGCTTGGCGGTGAAGGGAAAGAGGACATCCCAAGACCTGGTTATCAGATTGAAACAGAAGGTTCCAGACATGAGCAGGGTGGTGTTGAAAAACAGTGAGGTGGCTGATGGGCCTGGTGCCGAGGCTTCCTAGCTGTTTGGACCGAATGTGGGGAGCTCGGCAGTACGAGAGAGATTCATAGGTGGAAATTAAGGGGGATAGTGATGCGGGGAGCTTCTGGAAGAGGAGCATCTGGACAGAAGTAACTTGGCATTCAGTACCCGAAACCAGAGATGAGTTCCGGAGGTGGTCAGTCAAGAAACCTCGCGGGTTAGAGACCCTTGGGCACTCATGCTGTACGGTACTGGGGTGCGGACGTTTTTTTTTAAAAGTCCGGATCTGTTTCTTTAGGCTCCGGAGGTTAAGCGTCCCTAGTGGCCCGTAGTTCTCTCTTAAATGGCTTAGATTGGAACTGTCAGTGAGGAGTCAGCCACACTTTGAGCTGACTGGCCCTGCCCAGGTGACACCGGCCTGACTTCATCACTGTACATAGGAATGCTGAATAAACATGACAAGACTGGTAAATAACATCTGCAGCCCTCTTTGGATGGCTTAAAAGCTGGTCCCACCCAGAGGAGGAACTAACTGGGCCAATTACAACTTGTGGAATTTGAAACTGAGCATGCCGTTCAGAACAGCCGATCTGTTCCCAAAAATAAGGCCTTAGTTACAGTGTGATTTCTCGAGAAAGGGGAAGTTTTGATTAAAGTGGGGTTTTCCAGAGGTGGGACATGTTGAGGAGGGAAAGAGAATTCTGAGGCAACTGCTGCCCTTTCGATAGTTTAAGAATTTTTGTTTGATCCCTTTGTGTAGATTTAATTTTCTGATTGTGGGGATATTTCCAAAATGAGACTTTGGTTTATTTCCTCCCATGCTAGTGAAAGTGATACAGATGATAGAAAAATAGGTGGATACTCTAGTCTTACCTGCCATAGAATATGCGTGTTGGGTTTTCTGTGGAGACACCACCAGTGTTGTTTTCTACCCTGCACAGTATTTGCACAACATGGTCTATTGGGAAAGCCTACAGCTCACTGAAGATTACAAGCTAGAGCGTGGTATGTGTAGGGAGGGCTGTGAGCACATTGAACAGAGCCCTTGGACAGCCCTGGTCTGAGCAGCAAAGTGCAGGGCCGCAGGGTGGAGCAGCCTGTGCTCCTCATTTTCGGCTCCGTTGTGACCACCAGGGGACTGCCTGCTGAACTCTTAACCAGTGCCTTTCCCTTTCCACCGTTTGCCTTACTGATGTCAAAGGTGAAAACCTGATAGTCCTCATGAGGAACATGCTCCTCACTGTCCCCAGCAGCACATGGGGTTGTTATCTTGGACCATTGTCAGACACCCCTGATGTCCCAAGGTCTGAGCATATAGTGGTGGACTTAGATTTGGCCAAGGCAGGAAAGCCTTGTTCAGTATGTTGTGCAGTTTTGGTAGCATGTGTGCTGGAGTCCCTCTGGGGGAAGTGACTTGAGGATGCATGTGTTCCGACTAGGCTCATCTTCTCACATAGATGCCCCTGAGGAGAAGGCATTATAGAGTAGGACTGAACTGCCCCATTACTTCATGACTGATCTCAGTGTTTATATAAACTATGCCATGACCACATTTACAACACAGCTAAAGGAAAACTAGTTTTTTGTGGTGAGTACTTCTCGTAGCTTAGTGTCTTGGACATTTATGCTCCAGGCCTGTCCCAGGGCGTGAGACCATGAGGGCCTGCCTGCCTGCCTGYGTGTATTAATGTTAGGAATCTTTCCCAGATTTCAGTGCTATGAGCTTATGCATATTAACATGCAATACAAGAATTGTTTGGTGCATTTAGACAAGTGCTCTGTTTTGGTTTTGTTTTGATACTTTTTTTGTTTTTGTTTTTTGTTTTTCGAGACAGGGTTTCTCTGTGTAGCCCTGGCTGTCCTGGAACTCACTCTCTAGACCAGGGTGGCCTCGAACTCAGAAATACGACTGCCTCTGCCTCTGCCTCCCGAGTGCTGGGATTACAGGCGTGCGCCACCACTGCCCAGCTTGTTTTGATATTTTTATACTGCTTTTTTGATATATGATCTTCCTTTGTAGCCCAGGCTAGACTCCAACTGATAGGCCTCCTCCCTCAGCCCCTGAAATACTGATTTGATAGATGTGTGCCACTGTGCCCAGTGTAACCAGTCCTTAGTGTGGCAGGGTCATGTATAGTTTGGAATATCAGAGTTTGTCTTGTTTTTGTGATATGTGGTACAAAGTGAAATCTGCCCTTCACTAGGGATACACAGAAGACGGCATGAGAAACTAGGCAAAGGACTTGCATTTGAGGGTTTTTTAAAATCGGAGGAGGAATATTCTTGTGTTCATGGTATTAGCCTCAAGTTTGACCTTTCATGTAAAACTTTTCTTCTGTTAAGTTTTACATTTTGTTTGACCAAGAAATTATCAAACCTGTATTGAAAGGAAATGCTTTTAAAACAAGAAAGGAAATTATGCAAATATTGAACTACTTAATCTTGCTGGAGTGTCCCTATGAGGAGTGCCTGACTGGTGGAAGTATGTAATAAAAACAGAAGGCAGGAAGCCGGGCGTTGGTGGCGCACGCCTTTAATCCCAGCACTTGGGAGGCAGAGGCNTCCATGTATTCTATTTATCTTCCTTTCCTGTTCGGTGTGTGAACCTTGCTTCTGTAGTTGTCCATGTGCAGGCAATTTCAATGGCCTGCTCTCAGGGACTTATCACTGCTTAAATCATTACCTGCCTCCATCAACTGCTGCTGTTGTCAGGTGTGCTTTATATACATGGAGYACTAGCTTCAGCTGCTCTCTDTATTTGTTCCCTGTTTCTGTTCTCTACACATGCCCCCTCTATAGTCTTTCTCTACTCTCATCCCACTCTCTCTGCTCCCTATATGTGTTCCAGTCTGAAGGTCCTCTTGTGTACCTCTATCCCTTCCCCAGGTTCTCACTCCTGTCCTTTCCACAAAATAACATCTTTTGTATCAGACCTCTTGCATGTTTTAATTTTTTGAGGATCTGCTGAGATAGAACACCTTGGATTTATTGGTGACATATTTCCCTGGCTTATTTTCATTATATTCCTATGCTGGTGTCTAAGCATCTGTGTTTGGGTGATAATAGRTCTAGAAAGTGGTCACTGTGTTTGTCATATTTGAGTGGTAATTTTATTCCTGAGGTACTGTTGCTGTCTGTATATTCAGAGAATGTTGACTGAGTGTTGCCCCTTTTACTGGCCTGTTTGKTGGGTATGTTCAAGAGGAAATGCTTGCTAATGTTGAAAGCTGGAAGAAGTGGCAGGCATGAAGATATGATCTTAGCAATCCACCAGGAGACATAGTCAGGAGAGAGGTTAGGCTGCCTCTGGCGTTTGTACAGTGTTAGGGACAGCCCTGTAAATTGCATGTGGGATAACAAATAGTGTGATAAATCTTATAGAAAGCCTACTTTATCCCTAGCATGCATGGAATGTGATTTAACAAGTTGTGTACTATCCTGTCTACTGGAAGAGGAAGGAATATCCTGTAACATTGTATGTTGTATGCTAAGTGCAAGTTAAACCAGCACCATTCATTGAAAAGGCTATCACTTTTCCATTGGATGGTTTTGATTCCTTTATCAAATGTAAAATGACCATAGATGGGTGGGATCATTTTTGGATCTTCAATTCAATTCCATTGATCTACCTGCCTGTCACCAATACCTNAATCCCAGCACTTGGGAGGCAGAGGCAGGCGGATTTCTGAGTTCGAGGCCAGCCTGGTCTACAGAGTGAGTTCCAGGACAGCCAAGGCTACACAGAGAAACCCTGTCTCGAAAAAACCAAAAAAAAAAAAAAACCAGAAGGCAGATTGTGGAGGTAGGGATTGCTGACCCCCTAATGTAAATTGTACTCTGAGTGATAATGCCTTCACTCAGGTCCATCAGTTAGAACAAATGAAACCTTATAGGGAAAGCTGATAATGAGAATGGAGAGAGCAGTGCACGGGAAGTGCCTGTACCTTCCTTCTGTTGCTCTAATGCTGCTGTTAGGATAAACAGTTGACTGCTCACGGGGTGAGTGGCAGTCCTTTTTGCAGGCAGTCGGGAGCATGACCGCACCCGCCTTTGGATTTTGCTGTCCTTCCCAAGGAGGTTACAGCCTGAGAGCCTGAAACTCACAAGGTCTGGAAGCAGCCAGGGAAGAAGAGTCCAGTTTGGGGTATTCTAATTTGCTCTTGATGTTGACATTGCAAATGAGTAAATGCAACAGTCCTTTGAAGTCTGTATACCTTTTCCTCTGAGGGCGAAGGAAAGCAAAGCACCAGATGTCCCTTCTGCCCTAGAGACCTCTGCGCCCAGGCCACACCTGGATCCTGTTGGTGCGGCAACACTCACTTCTTTGAGACCAGTGGGTTAGTGAATGAGTGCTAGTTGGGAAACGGGCTGGGTGGGGCCTGGTTGTGATTGAACTAGCACACACTTTGTACCTCGTGAATATGGAACTTATGGCTCCTCTAAACTTAAGAAGAGTCACATTACTTATTCAGATTCCTTGTGAAGGAATCTAGTTTTGTTAATATATGTAGATTTTTTTAATAGATTTTAGAGAATCTAAAGTAAAAACCCCTGTATATTTCTCTTGTCTAGTGTCTGAAGACATGGCCCTTAACCCTACTCTTGCCTGTCTTCCAGAAGAAAGGTGGCAGTAATGCTAACGCTGGCCAGCAAGTTGAAGCGGGATGATGGTCTCAAAGGATCCCGGACGTCAGCCTCCACATCTGACTCGACTCGGAGGGTTTCTGTGAGAGACAAGTTGCTCGTTAAAGGTAACCATCGTCCACGGAAGCTGTTTTTATTTATACCCTGTAACAAAAGGAAGCTTGTCTGCAGGCTCCTTGGGATGTGTACAGGAGTCTGTTGAATGGGAATATGTCTTTGAAATGATTGTAAAGTATAATTATCAGCTAGGCATTATGATGCACACCTTTAAGCTCCCCACTCTGGGGTAGAGGCAGGCTGATTCTGTTAGTTCCAGGCCAGTCTGGTCTACACAGTGAGTTCCAGGACAGCAGAGTATAGAGTGAAGAGATCCTGTCTAAAAAGAAAAAAAAGTGTGTGATTGTTTGTCACTTAGAGTGGAAGGATTTATACTAGGCAGAGAATGGGTTTGTAGTAGCAAGGCTATGGTGTTAGAACTGTGGTGTCTGACACACCGGGAGCATTGTTTTTGGCTCTGCTCTGCTGTCCTGTGTTGTGGAGAGAGTAAGACAGTGGAATCGGCAGGACCAAGGCACATGGGTGCTACTGTTATTTTTCCCTGCTCTCCTCTTTCCTGCAGGATGCACAGCAGTAGTTTCTAGCCTGGAACAGGTACTCTTAGGATCCTTTTGTTTCATGTGGGACATAGCCTAAGGAGTCCTGTGAAAACCTGGCGTCTTCAAAGAATATGTCACATATTGCACACACGCACGCGCGCGCACACACACACACACACACACACTAATATATGAACTGCCAATGATACATATTATATTTTTGTTATTAGAATTCACAGAATTATGCTTATAATTCTCCTAGGGTCACAGTAACTGTCTATGTTTGTAAAGGAAAATTATGTTTGTGTGCATAGGTGTATATATGTGGCATGCATGTTCTTGTGTGCATGGGGTAGGGGCAAGGATGTACACATGTGGAAGCATGTACATGTAGAGGTTGAAGGCAGTGGGACTGTGCAGATTTAATAGGGTCTTTTGTAGACTTTCTGTACTTAAATTTTGAATTAGCTTAAATCTTGACAAACTTATGGATGATTGGTTGAAAGTAAAATTATTGTTCGCATCTTGTTCTTGTCTGTAAGTTCAGAACAACCCAGAGCATAAACCTCAGAGGGAGCCCTGGCACACCTCGCTTGGATGAACCTAATGGCATAGGATTTTTTAGAATCCTTGCTGTTCCGTCTGTAGAGGCAGCCCAGAGTCAGGAGAGCCAGGCCGAGGAGTTTTGGGGTATAGTTGCAGTGCTTAGAGCAGTCTTGGGGTATCGGCTGAGAATAAACTGTCCTTTCATTTTGCTACCCTCATGTTTAATAACAGCTTTGGTACACCAAGCACTTAGGGCCAGGTCCCAAGTTAGACATTGTCTGCTTCGATTAAACAATTGTAAACCTTGTAAACAATAGGAGTATCTTTCTCAGGATCTGCAGTGGAGACGATTAAGGTTAAGAATGCAGAATTGGGGGGCTGGAGAGATGGCTCAGTGGTTAAGAGCAACCACATAATTCACTATTGTCTGTAACTCCAGTTCCAGGAGATCCAACAGCCTCGTGAAGATGTGCATACATAAAGGCAAACATCAACGAACATTAAACAAACACAACAAATCTTTAAAAAGAAAGGAAGGAAGGAAGGAGGATTCCCCAGCATTTATGAGGCAGGGGCAGGCTGATCTCTGAATTCAAGGCCTGCTCTGGTCTACAGAGTGAGTTCCAGGATTGTCAGGGCTACACAGAGAAACTCTGTCTCCAAAAAAAAAGAAAAAAAAGGAAAAAAAAAAAAAAAAGCAAGCAGGATTGACCTCAGTGATAAGGCCACTTTTCTCACATGTGCCAGGCCCTGGGTTCCATCCCCACCATCGGAGAAAAAGATAAATATTGGCCTCTGGTGGGAACTGTGATCTGCTTCAAGTGGAGGCCTCTGTTGCTATATTCTAGGAGGAAAGAGTCACTGGTCCTTTTGGAAGGAAGAGACAAAAGTTGAATGTGAACAGAGCCCTCATGACTTAATCACTCCAAAAACTCCACCTCTTAATACTGTACTGCATTGGGCATTGGGTTTTAACACGAAGTTGGGGTGTCTTCAGACCATAGCAGGTATTTTATGTCATAGCAAGCACTTCAGGGGTAATTCTTGGTTTACTTTTAAAATCTTGCCATGCAGGACTTCATTTTCCACCTGAAGAGCTGAGAGACTTAGGCTAAGAAGCCTGCAGTAGTTGCAGCAGGATGGCCGGACCCACGTCTTAGGGGTGAGACAGACTCTAGGAGAACAGTTCAACGTGTAATTTAAAGAGCAGAAGTGCAAGACCTTTGCCTAGGGGCTCGCCTGAGAGCTCTCAAATAGCTCCAGGGTGACCAGCCTTCCAAACAAGAATTCCTTTAGGGTCTTTGAAAGAGTTTAGCAAGATTGCTATAATTGGGATTATCGTCCTGGGCAGTAAAAAAGACGAGTGTGAAGGTGTCTTTCATGGGTATGGACACATTATAGGAAATTGTGTGACTATGTCTAGGACTTAATACTGCAGGCTGTATTCCAAAAGGGAGAGGCAGGGAGTTTGTCATGCAGAGCAATTAAAAAGTATCTTGAGACAATACAGTGGAGGGGGTGAAGGAAGCGGGAGGCTGAGGGGTGGTCACAGTTTAAGGACATGCCCTAGTATAGCCTTTGCTCAGTTCTTAGAGCTGTCGCCAGGCTGGCAAAAGGCTCAGGCCTTCCTGGTCTGCTTTTGGTCAGGTGGGGGCTGTGTTGGAAGGTATATAGCTTGTCTGTGCAGTCATAAAACTCTAGAACAAAGGCCATGTGTCCAGAGCCCCAGTGATGGGATCTAGGACAGAAGTCTCATCTACACTGGTATCCCAGAGAACTAAAGGAAAGATTACAGACACTAACAGGCCAAAAAATAAGTGCTTTTATAGATGGGGGAGGGGCTCATGGAGTCTTGCCACTTACTGGTGATAACTAACAGATTCCAGGAGAGTGGAGGCAGAACAAGAAAGTCTAGGTGCCCACTCTCTTCCTTGAGCCCCAGCCAAGCACCGTAAGACTGTGAGGGATTATGTGTGGATTTGTGCTTGGGTCCTTAGTCTCTACCAGGGCTGCCACACTAATCTCTGGTGGGTCATAGTCCAGGTTGCCACACTGCCAAAGCTCTCACAGCATTTGACAGCACATGAGTCTGAGGGGTAGTCTAGCAAGTCCTGCTAAGTCAAGTAGGAGGTCAAACATCTGACCAAGCACAGCCTTATGTGTGCTGTTGAAAGCTAAACACCAGTGAGACTGGGGCACTTGGACAGTCACCATAAGTACACCAAACAGCCTAATGGGCAAGATGGCCTCTAGAAGCCATAGATAGGCACCCATCTTGATATGCTCATGTCAAAAGTAGGTGGCACGAAGTCCTGGGCTGCACTCAGTGGTCCTTGGCTCTTGTTAGAGGAAACTGCTTTTTTGGGATTGTGGTTTGCATCCCGAAATGCGAAGTGGTATAGGAGCACCTTGAGCTAGTTAGCTGCGTCAGTGCTTTCTAGAGGGGCTGCTAGATGTTGTGAGCTTCCCAAAGCAAGAGGAGGTGAATTTGTGAGGTGTGGGGGTCATTGTGGTAACTGGGTAGATTTCGTAATCTGGTTGTGGTCAGGCTTCCAGTGGTCTCTGGTTTGATCCTTATTTAGAAAGGAAGTGAATTTAATTTCTCAGAAGAAAGTTATGTAGCCACTGATATGCAAGGTGTCCCGAGCCTCCCAGAATTGCTAGGCCACCTAGCAAAAGAGGCATTGTTGTCTTGTGAAAGCAGGCCTTTAGCAGCTTAAAAATACTTGTCCGTTTTTGTTATTTTGTGGGGAAGTCAGTGTTCTTCAGGCCTGAGTTGTSTTGTTTTGTCAGAAGCCCTCAGGCTTGCCAAGTGCTGACTGGCTACTTTTGCTTTAGTTTCATTTGTGTTGATACTAAGATTGTCATTACTGATGTTAGGGTTAGTATGCCATCATTCAAAGGACAGAGAAACCACTTGCCATGCTGGACAACTGTCCTACATGAGCACTGTGCAGATTTGACCCGGTGTTTTATATTCTGCACTGGGCTAGACAAAGTGCCAATCGTCTTTATTGAATCCCATGTCCCAAGGATTCTATTCCTTGCCTGCTCTGACAGATGGAACCTAGAAGTCTTGGTAGGATTCCTGGTGTAGTCGACAGGCTATGTTTGGGGCTTTCCTCAGCCCTTGTCTTCCTTTCTTGGTTGAGTTACAGTGAACATGATGAATACAATCAAACCTTCAAATTTAAATTGTTGACTGTCATGTAAAATAAGAACTTCTTGTTACATTTGTAAATGTATATAATGCTATTAGATCATGTTTTTACAGGCAGTGGTCTAAAATGGTCTGAAAGACTGTCCTCCAAATTTGTGTGCTCAAATCTAAACACCTGGGTGGTATTAGGAGGTAATTTCCTTTGGGAGGTAATCGTGATGGTAGAGTTCCTGTTAATGGGATTAGTGCACTAACGAGATCACAGATAGCTTCCTTGTCTCTCCTATGGTTTGAACACACAGCAGAAATTTGTTATCTATAAGGACTCTAAGCCCTTACCAGATTCAAAATCTGTTGGTGCCTTGGTCTTGGCCAGGTAGCCTTCAGAATTATAAAAAAACTTGTGTCTGTGTACAGACCATCCATGTGTATAAAATATTTTTATTGTAGCAGGCCACACAGACCAAGAGTTAGAGAATAACACTAATTTAGGTTTTTAATGGTACTGGAGTGAGTGAGTATTGGTCTAGGGCATTCAGGGGTTTGGAATCCCTGTAGCTACTGGATTTCAAGGATTTAGATGCAGAACCCAGATTACTAAAAGAATCATTAAGAGAAGTGTGGAAGGCTTGCTGAATGCTGAAGGCATGAGTAGGAGTGGGGAGCTGGGGCTCAGGGTTTGGAGACCCTTGGGCTTCAGGAATTAGCATTGCGTATGAAATGACAGAGCCTTTGAGTGGAGCCAGGTAGTATGCTACTCTGTTCAACGTAAAGACACCTCTGCTGGCCTAATTATTGTGTCATATCCTGTGTCACCCCTGTTGCCTCCTACACACAACATTTTACATGTGATTATGATTTTACACACCCATATGGTGTGTTCATAGTAAAACTATACTAACCAGTCCTTACATATACATTTCCTATGTGGTCACATCAACACATATTACTTATCCTACCTAAGCTAACCGTGTACCCTCTGCCATTGCCCTCATCCCTTCTCCCCATTGTTCCGTTTCTGTGTATTCCGCAGTTTGTTCCTTCTCTGTCGGGCTTATTTCACTTAGCATGATGTCCTATGCCCCATCACATAGGCACAAATGGTGGGCTCATCTCTGCTAATGCTGAATAGTGTTTCGTACACATCTCAGTTTCTTTTCCTTACTCAGTTTATTCTTGGGCTGATTCCATATCTTGGCTATCATGAAAAATAACTGCAACGAGCATGGGATGGTCATTCCTGTACAGCAGTGGTCTTCCACCATCCGGATGTCCACCATCCGGATGCTGCAACCCTTTAATTCAGTTCTCAGGTTGTTATTCAACCATAAAGTTATTTCCTTGCTACTTCATAACTAATTTTGCTACTGTTATGAGTCATAATATAACTATCGAATACACACCCCCAAAGAGGCTGTGACCCACAGGTTGAGAACTGCTTCTCTTAAAAGGTGTTGACGACTTATTTATTTTGAGTGTGTATATTCGCTCTCTCTCTCTGTCTCTGCCTCTGTCTCTGTCTCTCTCTCTCTCTCTCTCTCTCTCTCTCTCTCTCTGTGTGTGTGTGTGTGTGTGTGTGTGTGTGTGTGTGTGTGTGTTGGTATTATGTTAAATCCTTACCGGCTACATGATTGGCAGACATTTATCCCCAGTCTATATAGACTACCTTTTCTTTGTGCTATAGCATTTTAGTTTAATGTAGTCTCACTGTTTAATTTTTGCTTAAAAATAAAATAATTGGGGCATGGAGAGATGGCTCAGTGTTTAAGAGCACATACTACTTTCCCTGAGGACCCGAGTCTGATTCCCAGCACCCACATCAGGCAGCATACACCCCTGACCTTTGTGGGTACTTGCATTCATGTGCACATAATTAAAATAATAAACAAGTAAAAAATAAAGTAAAATATAAAGCGTTGCTAAAGCAAGGTTTGGGAATTGACTCCATCACCACCCCCATGAATTTTACAGGCTCTCATTTCCCTGTGTGGTCTTTTTGGTGCTCTTGGGTGCTAGTTGATTGTATGTGCTTACTGGGTTTGCTCTAGCCTCCTTGTTGTTCTGTTGTTCTGTGTTTATGCCCATATTACTATATTGTTTTGATTACTCTATCTCTGTAATATAATTTGAAGTCAGAAACAGCAGTGTTAACTTTGTTCATTCTCAATAGTCTGTGGCTCTTC